>CM069857.1:244275516-244540516 GCA_036172795.1 Pelodytes ibericus
CTGGAGTATAAAAGTCATCCCTTCTAAATGGCTACATGAAATGTTGAGGATAGCATTTGTATTTAGAAACAACAGATGCAATAAGCAAATGATATTCATTTAAAGACACCAATTACACAGCTATCTGAACAGTGTTATAGCTATCTGAACAAACAGATCAAATACTGATGAAGAAAACGAAAACATAAACCACTTCCCATTTCTGTATAATTTTAAGTTACGCTCCCAGAATATGCACAAGTTTTTTTTAGTGTAAACAGTTAGATCTTTATTGGTAGATTCAACACTGAGCAGTTTTATGTAACATATCAGGGATTAACTAGAAGACTGCATCAAAAGGGAAAAAAAGAGAAAACAAACAAACAAACTGCCAAAGAGGAAGATAGATTATATGTTAATTAATGAGAGACCACGCAACATGTGCAATCACAGGAAGATTTAGTGAAAATATTTAGTATTAAATTAAACACAGTGTGACAAACCTAGCCACTTCTGGACACTTAGGGTGAATATTTCGTTAACTGTTGCTATGCTCATTTTATATGCAGTGTGTAGCATTCGTCTGAATATTAAATCAGTTATGTATTTTTATGTAAAACTGTATATTTTGCTGTACGGAGAGATAATGTGATAAACAGTACATTCTTGCACAATTATCTCTCCTGTACAGCAAGGCATGCTGGGAAACAGCCTTGCAGGCTAAGTTCCCCACACAGTTCTCTGTAGTAAAACCCCTGCAATGTCATTCAGGAAACCCCATGCATGGGGTTTGCATAAATATTGTGACCGTGGAATAAAATGACAGTTGACTCCCAGACTATGTGTCGTCTAGTCTTTGGGGAAGAGGGATTACTATTAAGCTGCCTGTGTTTTACCTGCTCTATCCTGACTACCATCGAAGATACTGTGGAGTATACTGCTACTTTGTTACATACAGTTACATATAAAAGACAGTAGATATGATAATAACATAACCTATAAATGCTACTTGTTAATAAAAATGGTGTCAGACTAAGTCAATGGAAAAAAAAGACTGACGCGATTTGCCATTTTGATGAAGCCTCCAATTTTTTTCCATTGACACTATTTTAGCAGCATTTATGTAACATATTAGATTAAGATGAGATGTGGTAATTTCCCATTAGTCCTTTGTTTTCTAATATGGTTAAACAGTCAAATGAGAAAAACCACATTGATGCGAAGTAACTATAGTACAAGTAATCACTGACAAAGTAAGATTAATGACTCTTTGTCACAGAAGCTTCATCCCTACACTTACCTGCTCAGGACTCTCCAGAGCCGTGAGCCTTAGTCTCCCGCGGGGTGCCTCCCGCCTTGATCGCGGATCCAGCCATGATACGCGTGCTTCCACCACTTGTCCCCATTGGTTGTCAGTCAGCCAAGACGAAGTGCACGTCACTGCCCTTTTCGGCGCATGTGTGATAGGGATTTTGCTTCTTGCCCTCATGCTAATTAAAGGGCTGGTATATGTATACTTGGTTTCTCCTCCCCAGTGTGTTTATTGGCCAGGTTATGTCATGAATCACTATTTAAACCCTAATTTTTTGTCCAGTACCTTTCCTGTGATAGAGCACCTGAGTCTTTTGCTAGCTTTCCTGATTTACTTATACTTGATTATCATTGCCGAATCTTGCCAGTCCTGACCACTCCTTTTTGCTTCCCATCCTGACCTATTTTCTGCCTTGACTCTGCCTGTATGCTGCCAGCCTCGACCCTTGCCTGCCTGACTATTCTTGTTGCCTTATCCTGGTGTACCTTTGCCGTTGTTTTGTACATTACCTTAATTCCTGTGATCTTGTCATATTTTTGGGTTACGCTTCGGTGTAGTGCAGAAGACCTGGGGAAATAAAACCTGCGGCTCAACCATAGGGTGGATTTCCTTCACCTGCTCTGCATCAAGATTCCACCTCCTACTAGATTGGTTACACATAGAAACATAGAAACATAGAATGTGTCGGCAGATAAGAACCATTCGGTCCATCTAGTCTGCCCAATTTTTTTTGAGTACTTTGATTAGTCCCCCGTTCCCGGTCTTATAGCTAGGATAGCCTTGTGTCTATCCCACGCATGCTTAAAATCCTTGACTGTGTTTACCTCTACCACTTCTGCTGGAAGGCTATTCCATACATCCACTACCCTCTCAGTAAAGTAATACTTCCTGATATTACTTTTAAATCGTTGCCCCTCTAATTTAAGACTATGTCCTCTAGTTGTGGTAGTTTTTCTTCTTTTAAATATACTCTCTTCCTTTACTGTGTTGATACCCTTTATGTATTTAAATGTTTCTATCATATCCCCCCTGTTACGTCTTTCCTCCAAGCTATACATGTTAAGATGCTTTAACCTTTCCTGGTAAGTTTTATCCTTCAACCCATGAACCAGTTTAGTAGCCCTTCTTTGAACTCTCTCCAAAGTATCAATATCCTTCTGGAGATATGGTCTCCAGTACTGCGTATAATACTCCAAGTGTGGTCTCACCAGTGCTCTGTACAATGGCATGAGCACTTCCCTCTTCCTACTGCTAATATCTCTCCCTATGCAACCAAGCATTCTCCTAGCATTTCCTGCTGCTCTATTGCCTTGCCTACCTACCTTCAAGTCTTCTGAAATTATTACTCCTAAATCCCTTTCCTCAGATGTTGAGGTTAGGACTGTACCAAATAGTCTATATTCTGCTTTTGGGTTTTTACGCCCAAGGTGCATAATCTTGCACTTGTCCACACCTTTCCATGGGCATCTTCCCATCAAATCAGACATTCACAAACCATTTTATTAAAATTATTTGATTTAACCTCCAATAACAATTACTTGTCCCCCCTAGTTCATTTATATTTCTACTAATACATGACAAACTCTGAATTTAATTACTGACAGTCGATCACATATCTGAAGACCAATTTGCAATCAATACTTCGTGTTTCCATGGGTAGGTTTGTATAAGGGATCCATATCTGGTTATCCTTCTACATACCTAAGTACTGGTCCATATCTCCCACATTCCAGCACACCTTTAACACTTGATTACGTATCCCAATCCTTAACACTCATTTATCCCTACCATGCAAAACCATTGTTCACACTGTGAGTCCACCCGCTTTACACAATATTCTTGTTCACCTCTTAATCCTTATTCACTTCCTCTTAAGGCTCATGTATTCTCCCTTTTTTATTCATAGGTCCTGGTTTTAATTCTAATTTCACAGTGTTTTCACTTCACTTTATATATTCTATTTATTTTACTTAACAGTAAATAGTGAAACATAAATCAGCTGAAATGTAAAATGCCTTTTTTTTTAAATAAAATTTATTATTTATCACTTCTCTTTCTTTTTTCTTTGCAAAAAAAAAGAATGACACAATGTAGAACTGTGAACAAACATAACACGTCACAGCTTAAAAACAATTAAACAGATATTTGGTTTATGGGCATAAGCTTTACAATTTTTGCTGTGAACAAACATATTTAACAAGTTGTAAACAAATGGGGGGGGGGGGGGGGGGTGAAGAGGGAGGGAGGACTGACAACCCAAAGAGGAGACTTAAGGATATCTCCAATTATTGGTATTGTTCAAAAGATGGAACTTCAGATCAGGGGCAGATTGACAAAATGGGCACTCAGGCGCTGGTCAAGGGCACGGGCCAGTAAGGGGGCCCACTGCCGAATGGAATGCTTGATTGCAGAGATCACGTGACGTCATTGTGTTACGTCATGTGACCTTGCATAGGACTGATGTAGCACAATGACATCATGTGACCCCGTGACCGCTGCAATGATGAAGATGGAGTAGGTCATCAGCGCAAAAATAATGTAAGTTATCAATGCTGATTGGGAAATGGGGAGTCTGATTGTCAAGAAGGGGGGTTCTGATTGGCAAAAGGGGTTCTGATTGTCAGGGGAGGTCTGATTGGGAAGTGGGGGTGTCTGATTGGGTAGTGGTGGGTGTCTGATTGGAAAGTGGGAGGGATCTGATTGGGTATTGGGACAGTCCAATTGGGAAGTGGGGGTCTCTGACTGGGTAGTGGAGTGGTGTGACTGGGTAGTGGGGGGGTCTGACTGGGACAGATTGGGTAGTTGGGAGGTCACATTGGGCAGTGGGGGGGTCTGATTTGGGAAGTGTGGGGGTCCTATTGGGTTTGTGGGGGTCTGATTGGGAAGTCTGGAAGTTAGATTGGCACATTTGGGGGTCAGATTGTCAAATATGGGGGTCGTACTTGGAAGTAGGGGTCAGATTGGCAAATATGGGGATCATATTGGGAAGTAGGGGTCAGATTAGCAAATATGGGGTCATACTGGGAAGAAGGGGTCAGATTGGCACATTTGGGGGCAGATTGTGAAGAAGGGCCAGATTGGCAAGTCTAGGGGTGAGATTGGGAAGAAGGGGCAGAATGGAAAGTCTGGGGGTGAGATTGGGAAGAAGGTGCAGATTGGCAAGTCTGGCGATGAGATTCGGTATTGTGGGGGTCACATTGGGTAATGTGGGCAGATTTGGAAGAAGGGGGAAGATTGGCATGTTTGGAGGGCAGATTGGGAGAAGGGACAGATTTGGATGTCTAGGGGTCTGATTGGGAAGATGGGGTGTGATTGGGAAGTGTGGGGTTCACTATAGATAAATATGTATATACTTCCATTGGCATGATATATGACCCCATGACTTTTCAGTCTACCCCTGTTTCAGATGTAACTTCAGGGGTTGAAAGTCCAGACAAGGGTCTTTTTTTAAACTGCTATCATATGTGCATGCTGGAAGACTGAAGGGAAATAGGATATATAACACTTTGAATTGAATTAGCAATGAAATAAAGTTGAAAAAATTCCAATAGTGATAGAAATATTTAAATTAGAATATATCATTTGAAATTTGCAGGTGGATAACAGAGGGGAAATGTGAGAAATTACTATTTAAAAGAAACTATAGTAAACACAGAATAGTCTGTTTGTACATAGAATTGGGTAATCTTCCTGTCGAAGGCCAAAAGTAGCCACATAGAAAGTTCAGTCAGTTTTTACTGCGATCTGCACTTCCTGCCTCACTATTTGATACCAAAACTAGCAGTTTCACAGGAAGTTAAAACCACTGTGCAATAAGAAAAAGTCGACTTGATTGTATATGTATTCATCACCTTTACAAACAGTTATTCCTCTTATGTCAAATTAAAGCTAAGTCTCAGCTGCATTATATATGAGCAATAGATGGAAAGACAGTCTAAAACATTATTCAGAGTGCAATGTCCCTGCACCATTATGTTGTGTGACAGTCTTTTCTCTGACAAAATAAAGTGCTGTAATAGTATTATATCCAGTGTAGGGTTTTGACAAGAGGACAGTTGATGGTGATGGAGAGTAGTAATGAGATGTTATATGTAGTCATTGCCCATCTAATTTCTGAACATTTGGATGATCCTCCACCAATTTTGCACAGATGTGAATAGGAATAGACACAGGTATATTATATCCCTGCTGCCCTTGCAAACAGTTGTGAATGGCTGCTGTGGTACCAAATGTTAGATGTTGGTGACATATTAGCTATATCACTATTCTGCCTTCCTGTTTCTGACTGTGTGCAATATCTCTCCCATCATGCTCAAATATACGTTACTTGGCTCTAATAGCTTCATTAAATATCAAAAAGATGCAGATACAAGGCTCATTTAATAAATGCTGACATGTTCCCAGTTATTATCCAAAATTATACACCGATCAGCCATACCATTATGACCACCTGCCTAATATTGTGTAGGTCCCCTTTAACACTAAAACAACCCTGACCCGCCGAGACCTCTGAATGTGTGCTGTGGTATCTGGTACCAAGACATTACCAGCAGATCCTTTAAGTCATGTATGGTGGGAGGTGAGTCCTCCATGTATCAGACTTGTTTGTCCAGCACATCCCACAGATGCACAATTGGATTGCGATCTGGAGAATTTGGAGGCCAAGTTAACACATTGAACTTGTTGTATGTTCCTCAAACCATTCCTGAACCATTTTTGCTTTGTGGCAGGGAGCATTATCCTGCTTAAAGGGGCCAATTCCATCAGGGAATTCTATTTCCATGAAAGGGTGTACATCAGGGGTCCTCAAACTACGGCCCGCGGGCCACATGCGGCCCGCCGAGCACATTTGTCCGGCCCGCGGGGGGTGCTGCCAGCACCCCCCGCTCCCCGCTGTTTATCTTTTTTTTTTTCGTTTTTTTTTTTCGTTTTCCTGCAGCCGCATCCAAATCTGTCCCTTCTCCCAATCTGCCCTCCAAACATGCCAATCTTCCCCCTTCTTCCAAATCTGCCCACATTACCCAATGTGACCCCCACAATACCGAATCTCATCGCCAGACTTGCCAATCTGCACCTTCTTCCCAATCTCACCCCCAGACTGCAGGAAAACGAAAAAAAAAAACGAAAAAAAAAAATCACCGCGACCGGATGTGACGTTTCGTCACATCCGGACCCGGTAACTGTTTCCCTCCTCCGTGCAGGGAGGAGGGAACACTGAGCGAGACGTCCGGCCGGGGACACAGCAGCTGGAGGTAAGTGATGGGGAAGGGGGGGGAGGAGGGAGGTATAACGAGCACTGTACTATTCCTGGGCATCTGAATGGCATAATATTCCTGGGCATCAGAATGGCATAATATTCCTGGGCATCTGAATGGCATAATATTCCTGGGCTCTGACTGGCACTCTATTCCTGGGCATCTGAATGGCATAATATTCCTGGGCATCTGACTGGCATATTACTGGGCATCTGAATGGCATAATATTCCTGGGCATCTGACTGGCACACTATTCCTGGTATCTGACTGGCATAATATTACTGGGCATCTGAATGGCATAATATTCCTGGGCATCTGACTGGCACACTATTCCTGGGCTCTGACTGGCATAATATTCCTGGGCATCTGAATGGCATAATATTACTGGGCATCTGAATGGCATAATATTCCTGGGCATCTGACTGGCACACTATTCCTGGGCTCTGACTGGCATAATATTCCTGGGCATCTGACTGGCATAATATTCCTGGGCTCTGACTGGCATAATATTCCTGGGCATCTGACTGGCATAATATTCCTGGGCTCTTACTGGCACTCTATTCCTGGGCATCTGAATGGCATAATATTCCTGGGCATCTGACTGGCATAATATTACTGGGCATCTGAATGGCATAATATTCCTGGGCATCTGAATGGCATAATATGCCTGGGCTCTTACTGGCACTCTATTCCTGGGCATCTGAATGGCATAATATTCCTGGGCATCTGACTGGCATAATATTCCTGGGCATCTGACTGGCATAATATTACTGGGCATCTGAATGGCATAATATTCCTGGGCATCTGACTGGCATAATATTCCTGGGCATCTGAATGGCATAATATTCCTGGGCATCTGAATGGCATAATATTCCTGGGCATCTGACTAGCATAATATTACTGGGCATCTGAATGGCATAATATTCCTGGGCATCTGACTGGCACACTATTCCTGGTATCTGACTGGCATAACATTACTGGGCATCTGAATGGCATAATATTCCTGGGCATCTGACTGGCACACTATTCCTGGGCTCTGACTGGCATAATATTCCTGGGCATCTGACTGGCATAATATTCCTGGGCATCTGACTGGCATAATATTCCTGGGCTCTTACTGGCACTCTATTCCTGGGCATCTGAATGGCATAATATTCCTGGGCATCTGACTGGCATAATATTACTGGGCATCTGAATGGCATAATATTCCTGGACATATGAATGGCATAATATTCCTGGGCATCTGACAGGCACACTATTCCTGGGCATCTGACTGGCACACTATTCCTGGGCATCTGACTGGCATAATATTCCTGGGCTCTTACTGGCACTCTATTCCTGGGCATCTGAATGGCATAATATTCCTGGGCATCTGACTGGCACACTATTCCTGGGCATCTGAATGGCATAATATTCCTGGGCATCTGACAGGCATACTATTCCTGGGCATCTGACTGGCACACTATTCCTGGGCATCTGACTGGCATAATATTCCTGGGCATCTGACTGGCATAATATTCCTGGGCATCTGACTGGCACACTATTCCTGGGCATCTGAATGGCATAATTTTCTTGGGCTCTGACTGGCATAATATTCCTGGGCATCTAACTGGCATAATATTCCTGGGCTCTTACTGGCACTCTATTCCTGGGAATCTGACTGGCATAATATTCCTGGGCATCTGACTGGCATAATATTCCTGGGCATCTGACTGGCATAATATTCCTGGGCATCTGACTGGCATAATATTCCTGGGCTCTGACTGGCATAATATTCCTGGGCATCTGACTGGCACAATATTACTGGGCTCTGACTGGCATAATATTACTGGGCTCTGACTGGCATAATATCCCTGGGCATCTGACTGGCACACTATTCCCATTGAAATACTGGTAAGTTTGTTGATTTAACTTTACTTCATTTTAAATATTGTATTTGTTCCCGTTTTGTTTCTTCACTTCAAAATAAGATATATATGCAGTGTGCATAGGAATTTGTTCATAGTTTTTGTTTTTACTATAGTCCGGCCCTCCAACAGTCTGAGGGACAGTGAATTGACCCCCTGTTTAAAAAGTTTGAGGACCCCTGGTGTACATGGTCTGCAACAATACTTAGGTAGGTAGTACCTGTCAAAGTAACATCCATATGAATGGCAGGACCCAAAGTTTCCCAGCAGAACACTGTCCAAAGCTCATCATTATTCGTTCCATCACATCTCTCCGTCATTTCATATAAAATGGCTTCCATCAGATTCCATAGTATCTCTCATGTTTCCACTGGATGAAAAGCAGCACCTTAAATGGAGAACTCTCCAAATATATATATATATATATATATATATATACACACACAGTGGATATAAAAAGTCTAAACACCCCTGTTAAAATGTCAGGTTTCTGTGCTGTAAAAAAATGAGACAAAGATAAATAATTTCAGAACTTTTTCTACCTTTAATGTGACCTATAAACTGTACAACTCAATTGAAAAACAAACTGAAATCTTTTAGGTAGAGGGAAGAAAAAATATAAAAACAAAATAATGTGGTTGCAAAAGTGTGCACACCCTTAAACTTATACTTTGTTGAAGCACCTTTTGATTTTATTACAGCACTCAGTCTTTTTTGGGTATGAGTCTATCAGCATGGCACATTTTGACTTGGCAAGATTTGCCCACTCTTCTTTGCAAAAACACTCCAAATCTGTCAGATTGCGAGGGCATCTCCTGTGCACAGCCCTCTTCAGATCACCCAACAGATTTTCAATCAGATTCAGGTCTGGGCTCTGGCTGGGCCATTCCAAAACTTTAATCTTCTTCTAGTGAAGCCATTCCTTTGTTGATTTGGATGTATGCTTTGGGTCGTTGTCATGCTGAAAGATGAAGTTCCTCTTTATGTTCAGCTTTCTAGCAGAAGCCTGAAGGTTTTGTGCCAATATTGACTAGTATTTGGAACTGTTCATAATTCCCTCTATCTTAACTAAGGCCCCAGTTCCAGCTGAAGAAAAACAGCCCCAAAGCATGATGCTGCCACCACCATGCTTCACTGTGGGTATGGTGTTCTTTTGGTGATGTGCAGTGTTGTTTTTGCGCCAAACATATCTTTTGGAATTATGGCCAAAAAGTTCAACCTTGGTTTCATCAGACCATAACACCTTTTCCCACATGCTTTTGGGAGACTTCAGATGTGTTTTTGCAAAATGTAGCCTGGCTTGGATGTTTTTCTTCGTAAGAAAAGGCTTTCGTCTTGCCATTCTACCCCATAGCCCAGACATATGAAGAATACGGGAGATTGTTGTCACATGTACCACACAGCCAGTACTTGCTATATATTCCTGCAGCTCCTTTAATGTTGCTGTAGGCCTCTTGGTAGCCTCCCAGACCAGTTTTCTTCTCGTCTTTTCATAAATTTTGGAGGGAGCTCTAGTTCTTGGTAATGTCATTGTTGTGCCATATTTTCTCCACTTGATGATGACTGTCTTCACTGTGTTCCATGGTATATCTAATGCCTTGGAAATTATTTTGTACCCTTCTCCTGACTGATACCTTTTAACAATGAGATCCCTCTGATGCTTTGGAAGCTCTTTGTGGACCATGGCTTTTGCTGTGGAATGCGACTAAGAAAATTTCAGGAAAGACCAACTAGAGCAGCTGAACTTTATTTGGGGTTAATCAGAGGCACTTTAAATAATGGCAGGTGTATGCTGACTCCTATTTAACATGATTTGGAATATGATTGCTTAATTCTGAACACAGCTACATCCCCAGTTATAAGAGGGTGTGCACACGTATGCAACCACATTATTTAAAATTTTATTTTTTTTCTTCCCTCTACCTAAAAGATTTCAGTTTGTTTTTCAATTGAGTTGTACAGTTTATAGGTCACATTAAAGGTGGAAAAAGTTCTGAAATGATTTATCTTTGTCTCATTATTTTACAGCACAGAAACCTGACATTTTAACAGGGGTGTGTAGACTTTTTATATCCACTATACAGGGCCGGCCTTAGGGGTGTGCGACCTGTGCGAGCGCACAGGGCGCAACACCCCAGGGGGCGCCTGCCTGGCCGGTACAGAGGAAAAAAAAAGTAAAAAAAAAAGCCGGTAGAGGCACTGGCTGGGGGAGATCAAAAGATCCCCCCTCACCAGCCCTCTGCTCGGCATGTTGTGCTGGGTCCGGGGAGGGGGCGGAGCTAACCGGCACAGTGGTGTAGCTCCGCCCCCACCCTGGGAAGCAGAGCAGCATCTGCTTCACGGGGAGCCCCGGGCAGCATGAGATAGTGCTGCTCGGCTGCCCATGCCTGCATTAAGCATGGGGTGCCGAACAGCATTTTGTCTTGCTGCCCGGGGCTCCCCGTAATGCAGACTCTGCTCTGCTTCCCGGGGTGGGGGCGGAGCTACACCGCTGTTCCGTTTAGCTCCGCCCCCTCCCTGGAGCCACCTTTTCAGGCAAAGGTAAGGGGGGGGGGGGAAGAGAGACAGAACAGGGGTTAGGGGGGAGAGAGACAGACAGAACAGGGGGAGGGGAGAGAGAGACAGACAGAACAGGGGTTAGGGGGGAGAGACAGAACAGGGGGAGGGGAGAGAGAGACAGACAGAACAGGGGTTAGGGGGGAGAGACAGAACAGGGGGAGGGGAGAGAGAGACAGACAGAACAGGGGTTAGGGGGGAGAGACAGAACAGGGGGAGGGGAGAGAGAGACAGGCAGAACAGGGGCAGGGGGGAGAGACAGAACAGGGGTTAGGGGGAGAGAGACCGACAGAATAGGGGTTAGGGGAGAGAGACCGACAGAATAGGGGTTAGGGGGGAGAGAGACAGACAGAACAGGGATTAGGGGGGAGAGACAGAACAGGGGGAGGGGGGAGAGAGTGAACAGGGCTAGAGAGAGAGAACAGGGGGAGGGGGGATAGACAGAACAGGGGAGGGGTGGGAGAGAGACAGACAGAAAAGGGGCAGGGGGTAGAGACAGAACTGGGGGAGAGAGAGAGACAGAACAGGGGTTATGGGGGAGAGAGACAGAACAGGGGACGGGGGGGAGACAGAACAGGGGACGGGGGGGAGAGAGACAGAACAGGGGACGGGGGGAGAGAGACAGAACAGGGGACGGGGGGAGAGAGACAGAACAGGGGACGGGGGGGAGAGAGACAGAACAGGGGACGGGGGAGAGAGACAGAACAGGGGACGGGGGGAGAGAGACAGAACAGGGGACGGGGGGAGAGAGACAGAACCGAGGGAGAGAGAGAGAGACAGACATGGAAAGGGACAAACATGGGAAGGGAGAGAGACACAAACATAGGGGGGTGAAAGAGACGGGGGGGGGGGGGCGCCACGAGGGAAGCCCGCACAGGGCGCCGGAACACTTAAGGCCGGCCCTGCCACTATATATTCATCACAAACACTCTCTGCTTCATCCCATATATCATACGATCCTACATCTCCCTTTCATTTCTCCAGTTCCTCTCATATCCCTCAAATTCCACAACAATGTCACCCTATCATGCCATTTTACCACATGCTTCCACTTGATTGTATATCCCCAACCTCAATACACCATCTATTTATCCCTAGCAGTCTGTACCTTCCTATGATTCCCATTTCATTTATGATACTTTAGTTATCCTACTAATACTCCATCATTCTTTAGGTCACAGTCATATTTCCATTGCATACAACATTTTTCATTCATCTGTCCTGGCCATCTCATACCATATCATTCCTCTTTCTTTGTCAACAGATATACTAACTCCACAAGTGAAACAAAGGCCTTCCTCATATAATTAGTAATGCTGATATAGTCCATTCATAAAGTTACAGATTCATATATGAAACAGTCCCAAATACCTCAATGTCCACTCTTTCAGTGTATTAAAAACTACATATCTGCTACCTGTAACTTTGTATTCAATCTTGATACATTTCAGTCAAGTGCTAATACCGGACCTCCTTTTATAATGGTCCAGAACAGCTAAGGATGAATCGGGACCATAATACACAGACTCCATTGAAGAGAAGAAATGTGAAGCATTAGTTGTAACAAATTAAATGTCTTATATTACTCAACTATACCATAAAGTAAACAATGAACTTATATTTGCACTTTGGCTTCTGCTAAAGCCATTAACAGGTGCAGTAAAATCACTATTGTACCTGGTAATAAAAACCTATCTCTGCCATGGAACCACATGATAATCACTGCAAAGAAGTGTGTTAAAACTTATGGCCCCCAGACCTTCTAACGATTATGTAGTCTGGCCAAATTCCCAAGTGCTTCTTGGATGGAGGAGGACATGCATCAATGTGAAGACTAGGGAGAGGGAGGGAACTGTGTGACACCAGGAGAAACTCTGCTGAGTGGCAAACTGTGGCATGCTGAGTGAGACACTGGGGCAAGATGAGTGGGAGTGGGACAATGTATTACTCTATCAGACAATGTGACATTGTGCTCTGTGGGACAACGTGCTACTGTGGCAAGCTGTGTTGGTGAGTGTGGCACTGTAACATATTCTGTTTGGCAATGTGACACTGACACAAGCTATGTGGAAAAATGTGCCACTGTAGCATGCTGTGTTGGGCAGTGTGCCACTTTGGCAAGCTATGTGGATTAATGTGACAAAATGACAAGCTTTGTGGAACAATGTGTCACTGTGACAAATACTGTGGAGCATTGAGACACTGTGACAAGCTATGTGGGACAGTGTTACGCAAAGAAAAGTGTTGTGGGGCATTGCAACACTATGGAAAGGGATGTGGGGCATTGTGACACTGTGGAAATACAGTGGGGACAATGTGACACTGAGGCACTTTTTTTTATTAAACAAGATGTTATAAAACTCAATAATTGTATGTGTATTTTATATAAGGTCTGCTCTACCTCAATGAAAAACACCACACACATATTTTGCAGTAGTAAAAACTACTTGATGATATTTACTCTGCAGTTTTTGCTAATTCAACTTGTGACTTCTGTTTTTTTTTTTACGTAAGATAAAAATAGGCCACAATCTCTCCCAATATCTCTTATGGACACAATATATACGATGCCTAATATGCGCTGCAGTTCACATTACCTTTTCCTGGGCACGGCTTAATCTCTTCTGGACATTTTTGGCAAATATTCCTGCTCCTCCTTGCTTTGCTTCTGCCATGACTGTTTGTATGCAGAATCTATAGCTTAACGTCTGAAGAAAAGTGGTTTTGTTTTTAAACTTGCGATTAGAAAGAGAGAAATGTCAGCTCCTCCCAAGCCCTACTTCTTCCTCTGTGCTTTTACTCTCTCATAAACATTTAGGGGAAGTTCCACCTTCAAAATGCCCCCCCCCCCCACACACTCCAAAAAAATACACAAAAAATACACATGGAGTGAGTTCATTTAGCTGGGGAGCAGTGTTAACTTGACAGTCGGGTTGCAAAACTCAAGGTAAGGTTTATTTGGTAAAACAGGTGAGATATTTGCAGCTCGGCTGTCAGTTTCGTACAGTTAACTGTTTAGTGAGTAGATCTGATATATTTATTCTTTGTAGTACCGTTTCAAATATATCAACTTTTAAATTTGGTAAATTAAAATGTGCTCGTTTTGTCTAGCAAATGAATTAAAATGCAGAAATAAATACTTTTTGGAGGCTTCACTGAGCATTTTTCTAATTTGGAATTTGTATACACACAGCTGGAAACTCACACAGGGGACCCCCGCACAGGGCGCCGGAACACGTAAGGCCGGCCCTGGTTATAGGGCAAAACCCCAAAATAGTGTTTTTGTTTTTTTCCTACAGTGACCTTTTGACCCCAACCTGAGCCCTAAATTTAACCCTAACAATTTAACCCCAGCCCTCAGTGCAGAGAGCATAGTTGCCTACATTTACATTTGAAAAAAACATTTCCAGGGACACATTTCAGCTCAGCTTCCAATTAACCACACCTATTGTCAAAAGCTCCACCCACTTCATATAATTAGCATAATTTAACTCCACCTACTTGTCACAGTGTAGATTATGTCACCAAGTTCCCACGAATATTACAATGCATCCTTGGTATGCAACAGATACATTCGCAGCACAACATCTACATCAGGCAGGTGCTTTTTATCACTTTTACATGAAATATAAATAAGTCCGTGTGCAGATGTGCTTCAGTCAGAGAGCTGTGTCTACACAATAAAACATACATTAGTATGAACCTATCACTTCTACTGGAAGGCCATTCCATGTTTTCACTACCCTATCAGTAATTGGCCACAGCCAATTTTCCCATTATGCCATGATTAGCCTGCCCATTAATATGCCATGGCCAGACATCCAGATTGTCAATTAATATGCCACATTTCCCCCATAAATATACCACTATTAGTCTGCCTATTAATATGCCAAAGCCATTTTCCCATTAATTTGCCAATATTTGTCATGGTTATTCTGGGTTTTTGGCTGTTTTCTCTTCAGCCTCTAGTGGCCGCTATTGTAGTGTGCCCATTGTACTTCTGTTGCCAGCTGCCTCGTTATCCTCAGCCCTTCCCTATTTTAACCTGCAGCTTATGGCAATCAGTGCCTTTGCATTGCTTTGGTTGCCTTTGATACTGCCTTGTGCCTTTTACTAGTGTTCCTGTATTCTATTTCTGATTATCTGTTGTCAACTCCTGGTAGTTCTGACCTCGTCTTATTTCCGCATGTCCTGACCTGTTTTTGCCTGTCCTTACTATGTCTGTTTGCTGCCAGCCCCGATTTTTTCCATGTTTGATTATTCTCCTGTCTTAGCCCTCGGTACCTTCACCTTGATCCTGTACACCTTATCCAGTTTCTTGTTTGTTGGTTTAATCTTTGGTATCCTTGTAATAGTTCAGAGTGCAAAAGAAACCTGCGGCTCAACCATGGGGTGGATTTCCTTCAGGCAGAATAATTCTGTTCTGTTACCTGGGTCTGTTGCAAAAGACCTGTACCTATTCTGCGCAGAGGTTCCAACTTCGTACCAGATTATTACAGGCCTGTCTCAGCTGCCAGTCTCCACTACCATTCCTGTCAGTGAATACCATCCAGTTCATAGTTATGCATCGTGGGGTGCAGACAGAGCCCACACCCTGACCTGCAACAAGGCTCCTCCCAGGTTGGGACACTATTAGGCTGCCCATTAAAATGCCATAGACAATTTACACATTAATATGCCAGACAATTTGCCCACTAATATGCCATAGACAATTTGTCCATTAATACGCCACCACCCTCAACCCCTTCCCCAGTACTTACCTGGATGTCTCCTCCATGTTTTATTTTACCAATCATTTGCCAGTATTATTTTACCATTCATTTGCCTGTGTTTTTTTTACCATTCATTTGCCAGTATTATTTTGCCCTTCATTTGCCAGTATAATTTTGCCCTTCATTTGACAGTGTTATTTTGCCCTTCATTTGCCAGTGTTATTTTGCCCCTCATTTGCCAGTATTATTTTGCCCTTCATTTTCTAGTATTATTTTGCCATTAATATGCCAGTATTATTTTATTTCATTTGAATATTCTATCTGCATTTTGTCCTGTCACTCATCTACTGCAGTTATGAGCCCTGGGACTATATAAACCCCATCCTTCCAGCAATCAGGGCTGGTACATTTTTGTCTGCTGGCTTATATATCTAATGCCTGTTACTATTGTTCCTGACCATCCTGCTTTCTCCAGTCCTTTGACCTTGGCTTGATCCTGACCATCCTGCTTTCTCCAGTCCTTTGACCTAAGCGTGTTTGTGACTAATCTGATCCTAGACCCTGCTTACTTCTTGCCTGGCTATGACCCATGGTAAACCTAACAAGGCCTCTGCTTGTGGGCACTCAAAGCCAGGGGCTCCACCCCAGGTGGAGAGTGCTCACCCTGCGCAGGGACTTGAATCGCCCACTACTCATGCACCGCGACTCCAGCCCATTACGGCACAGCTGTCCGTTACACAATGTACCAGCCATACTACGGAGTCCGCAAGGGTAGTGTATGCCTTGGAACTTTTAGTTGTGAAGGTTGAATTGTTGTCCAGTTATGTTTGGACTCAAAAAAAAAGTTTCACCATGCTTCAGCAGGGGCTTGGTCTACTAAGGTCTGTTGTCACTGCTGCGCTATGTCCTACCCCAGGGAAGATAACCAGGGTAAAGTCTGCACCAGAGCTGTGTTCTCAGAAACCAGTCACTGTAACAAACACTCATAAGCCTGCCAGTGACTCTGGTCTGCATCTGAAGCCTATACTAGCTCTCGCTTTTCGCCTGATTTTGCCCATCAATTGACCAGTATTATTTGCTCATTAATATGCCTATTAAAAATCTCCCCCCTTCCCCAGTACTTACCTGGATCGTGCTTGTCCCCGGTCATCTCCTCCGAAGTGTTTGCGTACAGGAAATACAGCCAGGTCTGCATCTGGTGGACTGAAGATTGCTGCCCAATTGTGGCTGTCTCCTGGTGAGTCACATGGGCAGCGGGGGCCCACAGGGCAGCTACTTTGGGCCCCAAGAATGAACAGGCCCTGGGCAGCTGCCCCGTGGGCCACACCTTTTTTTTTGCAGGGGTCGACAGGGCAGCCATGCCTCCTTGAGTGACAGGCCTGGTTGCAGCTGCAACCCCTGCGACAACAATAGTTCCGCCACTGCCCACAGAACTTGGCTTGTACTCATCTTGTACCCACACGATTTGGCATGCTACGGTGTCAATTGCCCCCAAGAACATACCACAGTGTCACTTTGCCCCACTGAACAGCCCCTGCAGAACATGCCACAGTGTCACTTTCCCCCATAGTACATGTTATTTTGCCGCACAGAACATGCCACAGCATCACTTTGGCCATAGTCAATTTTTCCATTAATATGCAACTATTAGCCTGGCCATTAATATGCCACTATTAGCCTGGCCATTAATATGCCACAGCCAGATTGCAAACTAATATGCCACAGCCTAATTGCTAGTAATATGCCACAGCCAGATTGCTTAGTAATATGCCATAACCCGATTGCCCAGTAATATGCCCAGCCGGATTGCCTAGTAATATGCCACAGACAGATTGCTCAGTAAAATGCCACAACCCGATTGCTCAGTAATATGCCCAGACTGATTTCCCAGTAATATGCCACAACCTGATTTCCCAGTAATATGCCACAGTCTGATTGTACAGTAATATGCCCAGCCTGTTTGCCCAGTAATATGCCACAACCTGATTGACCAGTAATATGGCACAACATGATTGCCCAGTAATATGGCCAGCCTGATTGCCCAGTAATATTCCACAACCTGATTGCCCAGTGACCCACGATCGACTAACACTGCACAAGTTGGACTCGGGACAATCTTGGTTTTGATGGGACTGTCCTGGCAAAAATGGGACAGTTGGCAACTGTGAGAGAGAGCCCCTCGTTTTTGCATGGGATCAGCCCCTAGCATTCGACTGTGCGTTTGCTGACGTTTGTGAGACACAGCAGATAGTAAACCCGCTGTATCTATTAAGATACATGTCGGGTTTACTTACAAGTCCCGGGACATGTTTTGTTTAACCCTTGCTTCCTGGTTTGTTTAACAAGTTGGAATGTCCCTTTAACAGCACTATTTTCAAAACAACTACTGTTTCTTAAGCTGCAGTTTCTTACAAACAATGTGATGGGCCAGACATCCACTCTGTACTATTTTTCAAACAGTAGCCCTGACACTGCTGTGTGAAGATGACAGTGCTGTGTATTACCAAACCTGCCACTCATACTGTTTTCTGATCAGTGAAGGCAACAGTCACTCACTCCCAGACTGCACTACTGACAATTCATTATAGCTTATATAGGCCCATGCTGTCAACAATCGGATTCTCCTTAACCCTCTTATGGTATTAGATCATTTATTAAGTGGCAGCAGGATCTATAGAAAAAGAAGCGTGACTGAATGTATCTATATGCATTAGGGGTATTAGGAATTTGCAGCAGTTAGAAATATGGTAGAGTAAATGGGCCAAACTGTTTCTATCTGCGAGAAATTCAATAGGAGTTAATTATATAAACGGCATGGACGCTAATAGCAGCAAATAGTGGCACTGTCACCCTGCACACTAATGTATAGCGCTAACTCACAGGATTTGGGTTGCGCCTCTGCACTTGGCATTATTGCCACCCATGTATAAAAAAAGAAGTGTAGAAATGCACTAGACAACCTCCACCAAATCTATTTTGGCAAAGACACAAACACAGCTAAATCCATCAAAGTATCGGGATTCATAAAACAGATGACTTTCAGAAAGTAGGCTTCAGTTTTTATCCATTTTTATCAAGATATCAAGTAAGAGTGGCTAAATGCTTGTTTTTTACATAACCCCCATGTTGCTATAGAATTGGGAATATTAAATCAGCAAAACGGTCTACTCTAATATAAGCTTGTTACAGACCAAATTATAAACAAAATTTAGAAAATCATTACTTTGTGTGAATAATTTCTGAGGTAATTAAACGTCTAATTTATTCACTGTTGGTCAGTTAAAAATACAGAAAACAGAAGGCTTTTGGTAGCTTCCTTTTTATTAGGTATATTGAACTTATCCATGTGTTATGTTTATGCAAAATTGAGCTCCCTATTGTCATTAAAGAACAGTCAATAAAAATAATTTTTATCATTTGGAATCCCTGCCAGGCTTACTGTCAGGACTGATGGAGCCTCTGCTCTGTGATTACAAACAGCCATTTTACTAACTGGTGCATGGCATACCCTGACATTTATAATACCACATCAATGTCAATCTGTGCATTGCTTCTTGTACAGTGTTTACATTTCATTCATGTTGCCCCAAATAAACCGAAATTAGTGAGTATAGGGAGTCACATGAACAGTGAGACACTATTATATTACCAAAAATATTACATTAAAATGACTCAACTAAACGGTGATCAGAAATGATCAGAATCCAAGCAAACTCATTAATAGAAAAAAAGAAAAGGTTACAAAAAAACGGTTTAGTTGTCTTTTAAAGGGACATTACCACATTACCACTTACATAAGATGTAGCTAGATAACCTGGTCATTTAAAACAAACACAATTATAAATCATATGCTTTTTAAAATGTAATTGCATATAAAGGGAAAAATTAAATTGTTGTTTATCTCCAGCATCTATTTTGATATATTTCCCATGATGCAACATCATCCAAAATCATCCACCCAGTCTCACTTTACAACTGTTGCCAAAGCCTGCATGATGATGTCATAAGATATACCCCTGCTCTCTTATTGGCTCCTGTGTACCGTAGTGGGCAGGACTAGGTGGCTGTGTACAACATTTTTTTTACCTGCCTTCTAACATAAAGAGAGGAGATTAACCTGAAATAATAATAATAATAATAATGTAATAATTATATTAACCTCCCATTAAATGTAAGTCTGTGATCAGAATTCTGACTTATAGACTGCTTTCTGTGTCCCAAGCCCCAAAGTGAGAAATTTGTGCTGTAAAATCAATAGGGGCTGGCACCCAAAAACACTATATTTCACAAAATGGTGGCACCCAGTCACCCTTGTTTAGTTACATATTTGATTAAATACAGTCACATAAGAAAAACAAAAGATATGTCTGAAATCACCAATACCAAATAAAAAAGTAAAACCTTCTCATTTTTTGGTGGGAGTGTCCCTGTAAGCTGATTTCAGTGGTCTTGACTTTAAAAAGGAGTCTTTATGCCATCTAGTGGTAGCCTTTTATAAATAACATTTTGACCTGACTGTTCTCAGGTCTGGCACTGAAATTCTGTGTTTTTTTTTTCATGAATTGTGCCTATGTATTTTCAAAATGAATAATTTAAAATGTTGTTTATTTTGGTTTGGATTCTAATCAGTACATCTTTAAAGGAATCATGATTTATGTAATGATTTAAAGTAATTTTAATCAACAGAGCCCAGGAAATATAACACATATGCCCCCCCTTAAAAAACAGAGGATATATTTATTGAACAGTAAATAGAAAAAAGGTGAAGAAATGGTCACAATGTTAACCTTCCCTTATAATGTTGCGTGTTGCCTTTCTAAATATGGTTCAATTTAATTGAAAAGCAGATCTGAATATATATTAGAAGCAATATATATGTAACTCTTTCCAAAGAGAAAAGTATATGCTAGTCTGTCATGAGTTTTTGGAATTCTAGCAGGCACATTTTAGAGAGCCTTGTAACTGATAAACACAAAATAATTATATACGTGGAAATTTCATGAGTATGATACAATTGACACTAGAATGGAAATATTAGTATTTCTATTGGTTTTCATTTAATCAATCAACAATTGTATTCAAGACCAGCTAAATTTATTGATCACATAATCGGTTTGCTTTATATTTTGGAATATATAATATTTGTAAATAAGCTAGAGTACCAACTTTATGTTCCAGTTTCCACTGTAAATGAAGATAACATACATTAAAATCTCATACATGAATGGCACAGAACAGCCATTGAGAAATAGTTTTTTTTATTATTAATATTTAAAAAGGCAGAAAAAAGTATGTTGGTTTAGAGTATTTTATCCATAGCTGAGACTGTTGCTTGTAGTTGTTCCAATAAAACGATGTAAAATCCTTGCGAATATCTTATTAGTTGGCATTAATATTCTGAAAGGCAGAATAAATCACAATTAGACAATACATTTTAAAATGTTGGCAATTGTCTTGATAGATGTTATTACCATAACTAGATGCTATAGCTGAGCTAATAGTGAAAACGAAAATGATCATGAGTCTTAAAGTAAAATTAAGATAACATATTTTCACCAGTTGGTGTGTATGGTACATTGATACAATCCTAAACTGCCTCTTTAATGGGTCTATTCACTAAAATTGGACTTTGGAGACATTTTGAGACATTGATTTGACTTAGATAAAGATCCAGGTTTGAATCTTCCCCATTGAAAGTAATGAGAGGCAAAATGATCAAAGCTATTTTTGAGACCAACTAAGGTGCCAAATTTGACTTAGTCTCAAAAATAGCTTTGATCATTTCATCTTCCATTACTTTCAACGGGGAAAATTAGAACCTGGGTGCCTAATTTGACTTAGTCTCAAAATGAAAGTCGACCTCCAAAGTAAATCACACGTCTGGTTGCAAAACTGAAGATTGTAAGCATTTTATACATCTTGGGTAGAGAGCAGTTCATGTCTTTTGATACATTGGCCTTCTTGAAATGTAATAATGAGTAGATTTTTTAAACTGTGGTAAGTTGACAATCTAATTGATAACATTTCCAAGTAATCTACGTTTTTGTTTTGGCCACATTTTTGTTATTCCGTTGTCAGTTCACCACAATTCTCTGTTTGGTAATAAAGAGAAATGAAAACAGTTAAAAATATCTGCTCCGTGTAGGAGATACTCACATCATTAATCCAGCTAATATAAGCTGAGACTCTGGTGAACACTGTTGGTTTAAGGTAGGCATTGCATCCAAGAGATGAGACGAAACTGGTTACACCATGGACTTCATAACCTCCATTGACTGGACAGTTAAGGGGACCACCAGAATCACCCTACAATCGGCAAAAATAGGTGACAATGTGAAAATGCACGAATACAAAGATTGTTGTGTTGAATTAATGGCTGATGGGTAACATCCATGCAGCTGAATATCAGTTTACATACATTTTTCAACTAAAGAGGGCCTAAGCCCTCCGGTCTGATTAAAATGGCTTATGAATGATGCTCATACGAAGCACCATTCAGATGTGATTTAGACATCTTGTGGAAGTCAAATACTAACTTCCAGACTACCGCAAACCTGGCAGCACTGATTAGCGTGTGATGTCTCGGACAATAAACATAACTCCAACTTGGGAGGAGATGATCATCTCCACCCCAGGGATTGGTTGTGTGGCGTGCAATTGATGTGCACACACACAAATGACAGAGAGCAATTATCATCATACCACTCTCTGCAGGATGGAAGCACTGTTTGCTTTTTTGAAGGGGAGCATATTTGTTGCATGTTACACCCCTCAACACAACTTAAGCAAGAAATGTAAAGAAATAAACAAAACTCCACTAAGTTTGTGGACATTTTCCCATTAAAAAAAAAGGGATTTTAGAATTTTCTAGTAAAGTTTTTGATATTCAGGTAAACCAATATACTTATTAGTTAGTTTTACAGATGGTAAAAAATTAAAATAACTTACAAAGCACCCAGAGTGAATTCCATTTCCACCAGCGCACACCATAGTAGTCTTAACTGTTTTGCCCCAATATGAGCTGGTTGAGCAAGTACTATGGTCATGGGCGTAGGAAGCGGGGGGGATGGGGGGGACGGATCCCCCCCAGGAAAAAATGTGGGGGGGACAGGTAGGGTGAAATCCCCCCCAGCAAACGGGGCCCCCAGCCCCTGCTTGCCGTGTTCACAGCGCATTGCGCTTGTGAACACTTTTCCGGCAAGCCGCATCCGATGGATGCGACGGCCGGAAAAAAAAAAAAAAACTGACGCCGGATGTGACGTCGCGTCACATCCGGTGACTGTTTCCCTCCTCCGTGCAAGAGGGAAGACTGCACGGAGGAGACATCCGGCGGGGGACACGGAGCAGATTCATGTAAGTACTAGGGAAGAGGGGGGAGGGGGGGGGTTTAACTGGCACTATATTACTGGGTTCTGGCTGGCACTATGTTACTGGGTTCTGGCTGGCACTATATTACTGGGTTCTGGCTGGCACTATATTACTGGGCTCTGGCTGGCACTATATTACTGGGTTCTGGCTGGCACTATATTACTGGGCTCTGGCTGGCACTATATTACTGGGCTCTGACTGGCACTATATTACTGGGTTCTGGCTGGCACTATATTACTGGGTTCTGACTGGCACTATATTACTGGGTTCTGGCTGGCACTATATTACTGGGCTCTGGCTGGCACTATATTACTGGGTTCTGGCTGGCACTATATTACTGGGCTCTGGCTGGCACTATATTACTGGGTTCTGACTGGCAATATATTACTGGGTTCTGGCTGGCACTATATTACTGGGTTCTGGCTGGCACTATATTACTGGGTTCTGACTGGCACTATATTACTGGGTTCTGGCTGGCACTATATTACTGGGCTCTGGCTGGCACTATATTACTGGGTTCTGGCTGGCACTATATTACTGGGCATCTGGCTGGCACAAAATTACTGGGCATCTGGCTGGCACTATATTACTGGGTTCTGACTGGCACTATATTACTGGGCTCTGGCTGGCACTATATTACTGGGCATCTGGCTGGCACTATATTACTGGGCTCTGGCTGGCACTATATTACTGGGTTCTGGCTGGCACTATATTACTGGGCTCTGGCTGGCACTATATTACTGGGTTCTGACTGGCAATATATTACTGGGTTCTGGCTGGCACTATATTACTGGGTTCTGGCTGGCACTATATTACTGGGTTCTGACTGGCACTATATTACTGGGTTCTGGCTGGCACTATATTACTGGGCTCTGGCTGGCACTATATTACTGGGTTCTGGCTGGCACTATATTACTGGGCATCTGGCTGGCACAAAATTACTGGGCATCTGGCTGGCACTATATTACTGGGTTCTGACTGGCACTATATTACTGGGCTCTGGCTGGCACTATATTACTGGGCATCTGGCTGGCACTATATTACTGGGCTCTGGCTGGCACTATATTACTGGGTTCTGGCTGGCACTATATTACTGGGCATCTGGCTGGCACTATATTACTGGGTTCTGGCTGGCACTATATTACTGGGTTCTGGCTGGCACTATATTACTGTACTCTGACTGGCATAATATTACAGGCATCTGGCTGGCACTATATAACTCTGCATCTGGCTGGCACAATATTACTGGGCATCTGGCTGGCACAATATTACTGGGCTCTGACTGGCACAATATTCCTGGGCTCTGACTGGCACAATATTCCTGGGCTCTGACTGGCACAATATTACTGGGCTCTGAATGGCACTATTACAGGCATCTGACTGGCACAATATTACTGGGCTCTGAATGGTACAATATTACTGGGCTCTGAATGGCACAATATTACTGGGCTCTGACTGGCACAATAATACTGCGTTCTGAATGGCACTATATTACTGGCATCTGAATGGCACAACAATTATGGCATATGTGTGTGTGTGTGGGGGGGGGGGTTAACATCGCGATGGATGGCGGGATTGCATGCAGGGGAGGGGGCAGGGTCCAGGGGGCCCAAGCAAATGCTTGCCCAGGGTCCAATCACTATTAAAGACGGCCCTGAGCATACTTGCCAACCCGGGACAATCCCGCAATGTTTTCGATCCTGGGACTGTCCCGGGAGAATCAGCTCTGCAGCGATCACGGAGGTCACCTGATCACATGACTTCATCGCATGACGTCATGTGATCATGCGCAAGGCTTGTGCGCGTCCTCCACAAGTCACACAGCCCCACACTGGGAGGAACGAGGTAGGAACAGTGACGGTGTCACTGCCAATAATGTACCGTTTTTCTTTTTATCATGGGAGCTTCGGAACGTGATTGATTATTGCAGCTCTTAGGGGCATTTAAAAAATGTCTCTTAGAGCTGCAATAATCAATGACTTCCGAAGCTGCCATAATAACATGTCTCTTAAATCTGCCAATGACTTCTACTAATGATGAGATGATCAAAAAATGAGGGCAAAAAAAAACCCCTGGCAAATGAATGTGGGCAACAAAAAACCTGGCAAATGAATGTGGGCAAAAAAAAAAAACCCTGGTAAATGAATGTGGGCAAAAAAAAAAAACCCTGGTAAATGAATGTGGGCAAAAAAAACAAAACCTGGCAAATGAATGTGGGCAAAAAAAACCCTGGCAAATGAATGTGGCCAAAAAAAACCCTGACAAATGAATTTGGGCAAAAAAAAAACACTGGCAAATGAATGTGGGCAAAATAAAACTGACAAATGAATGGGCAAAATAATGTAATTAATAAGTAATGATTGTAAGAGGCACAGACAAACCTGGAACGGAAATGCCCACCTTCCCTGCAATGAGATATAGCTTTGATCCCTGCTATTGATCTACATTTTTTTAAAATGTATTTTTTAAGATAAAAAAAAACTGCTCACTTGAATGTGTGTATGTATGAGTGTATGTGACAGACTGTGTGTATGTATGAGTGTATGTGACAGACTGTGTGTATGTATGAGTAAATGTGATAGACTGTGTGTATGTATGAGTAAATGTGATAGACTGTATGTATGTATGTATGAGTGTATGTGACAGACTATGGATGTATGTATGTATGAGTGTATGTGAGAGACTATGGATGTATGTATGTATGAGTGTATGTGACAGACTATGGATGTATGTATGTATGAGTGTATGTGACAGACTATGGATGTATGTATGTATGTATGTATGAGTGTGTGTGTGTGACAGACTGTATGAGGGAGTGTGACAGACTGTATGAGTGTGTGTGACTGACTGTGTGAGTTTGTGTGTATATATGACTGACTATGAGTGTGTGTGTCTGTAACAGACTGTATGTATGAGTGTATGTGAAAGACCATGTATGAGTGTGTGTGTCTATCTGACTGACTCTGAGTGTATGTGTCTATGTTACAGACTGTATGTATGAGTGTGTGTGTGTCTGACAGACTGCATGTATGTATGAGTGTGTGTCTGCGACAGACTCTATGTATGTATGTATGAGTGTGTCTGTGAACGACTGTATGTATGAGTGTGTGTGTGTCTGACAGATTGCATGTATGTGTGAGTGTGTGCCTGGCAGACTGTATGTATGTAAATATGTATGAGTGTGTTTCTATGTGACAGTATGTATATGTGTGACAGGCTGTATGTATGAGTATATGTGTCTATGTGACTGACTGTATATGACTGCATGTGATTGTGTGTATGTGCTGTTGTCTGGCTCCTAGATTTTTTCCCTGGCTCCTAAAACTTAGTTAAGGTTGTCAAGCCCTGGTATAAATTTTACTAGTTATATACATATATTTGGGGTCCACCTTAAGCTTTTGGAAATATTTAATATTTTACAGTTTATTTTCTGGTCAGAAATGTAATGTTTGTTTGCTGAGAGGGTAGTGGATGCATGGAATAGTCTTCCAGTAGAAGTGGTAGAGGTTAATACAGTGAAGGAGTTTAAGCATGCATGGGATAGGTATAAGGCTATCCTAGATATAAGATAAGGTCAGGGACTAATGAAAGGATTACATTACTGAGAGGGTAGTGGATGCATGGAATAGTCTTCCAGTAGAAGTGGTAGAGGTTAATGCAGTGAAGGAGTTTAAGCATGCATGGGATAGGTATAAGGCTATCCTAGATATAAGATAAGGCCAGGGACCAATGAAAGTATTACTATACTGAGAGGGTAGTGGATGCATGGAATAGCCTTCCAGTAGAAGTGGTAGAGGTTAATACAGTGAAGGAGTTTAAGCATGCATGGGATAGGTATAAGGCTATCCTAGATATAAGATAAGGCCAGGGACTAATGAAAGTATTACTTTACTGAGAGGGTAGTGGATACATGGAATGGCATTCCAGCAGAAGTGGTAGGTTCATACTGATGTATGTTTTATGGTGTACACACAGCTCGCTGACTATATTTCATGTAACAGTGATAAAATGCACCTGCCTGATGTAGATGTTGTGCTGTGAATGTATCTGTTGTATACCAAGGATCCTGGTAATGTTGGTGGGAACTTGGTGATATAATATACACTGTGACAAGCTTTATTTTTACTGCTGCTATACCCGGCGAGCAAAAATGCTGTCCCCCCCAGATTTGTGGGGGTTCCTACACCCATGACTATGGTCCACCACTGGAAGGGGAGCCTGCTGCAGTATAGAGGCTACTGACCCAGTAGCTGTGCAAAAGAGAAGTAAGACATTTTTGACTTGTGGCTTTATTCATGAAAGAGAGATTTGCAGGGAATGTAATACTGAACAATCCACAAAAAATAAGAGAACGGCAGAAAGACAAATCGGAAGTCGGATATGAAACATTTGGTGTGTTTTAATAAGGGTTAATAAAAAAGCGTGCACCAATAGCAACCTTTAGCTACATGCCTTATGCGTTTCGTGCCTTGGGGCACTTCCCATAAGCTTGGAGTGGGAGTGCAAGATCTATATAGGTGCAATCAATGTAATGAAATAAACAAGTTACCAAGCTTCTAATATTTTCAAATGTATTGAGTCTTGTCTTTACGATAGCGTATGCACATTTTGCATTTTTAGTTGAATGTAAGCTGAACAGGGATTGGAAGCCCAGGCGCTAACATTTGTGAATAGAGTTATATTATCTTTTGTGTCTGTGAAAGACTTGTAATGCCCAGCATGATGAGGACCCAGATACCGGCACATAATTGAATTACAGCGGGAGTTAAGGTACAAGGTAATCTTCTGGACATTACATTCACTGTGGTAGTCGTTAACGTTATTCTTTTAATTTCACACTTAAGTCTAAGGAGCTGAATAGGAGAATTTTTCCAACGCTCCCATTTAGCTACTTGGTCCTTAAGTTTGGAATTTCCTACTTAATTCCCTTTGTTATGTATAAAGCCCTAGATTAATCTGATGTTTTATATGTTTAGAAGACGTTCTGTTATAGCAACTAACACATTTGAGTAGGATTTGGGTGATGTTACATTTTTTTTTATATGCGTTTATTACAGGACTAAGAAAATCCTCACTAACAACATAATTTAAGATTATTCTTAGCCTCTGGCACTTCCAAGGTCAAGTTGTAAACATAAATATATATTTATATAATTAGCTGTGAAGCTCCCATCAGTATGTAGTTAAACAGATATTATTTGTGGTGCAGCATAGCTTCAGTATATAGTTAGCAAGACATAGAAATGAGCCCCCACCCAGCTGATTAAGAAGGTATGCATTAGGCAGGGAGGCTTTTTTGTTAAAGGAAATTATGGGAGATTTGTGGCTGGCTATCATGGGACCTGATGTTCACAGTTAACTTTTTCAACTGTTGTTGACTGTACCTCCCATGAGTCTCATCCAGACATATTGCCCACAAGATGTTGTTTTTCAGGGTTTCATGCTATTTTCACTGTGCTTTCCTCAACTGTGTGTGCCTGAGGTTAGTGCCTCACCCTCACTAATGCTAGGTATACGCTTTCTAATTTTTAATAATTTGAGTTCATCTGGTCATTCAGTGCCCTATAGGCAACATTGTGCTGTCTGTGTTTTTTCCTCTGAGTGGCCCCTGTAGTGTACTCCTAGTGTGGTTATCTCCATTGCTTGCATCTACTCCGCCATTGAGAGTGCTATTACACTTTCCATAGGTAAATGGGCTAAGGGCATTAAAAACATTATTCAACATAGCAACTTACTGCTGGTATATCCCCATCCACTAACAACGCAAGGAAAGTTATTAGCAAGGACGACATCCGCGTTGGGCAGTTGAGCCAGTTGGACAGCACTGTTTAGGACAGCGTGGGAAGCCAAACGGATGACGGCAATATCATAACTGTTTTATAGAGGGAGAAGCCAAAGAAAAGGTAAGTACAAACATCTAGACTGGGTACGCTCAAGTAGGACATGTCCAAAAGATCAATTAACATACTATGCTTGGTTATAACAATTAATATATCTTTGCATTGTTTGAAAATCAACCTTTGACAAAAACAACGATGTTGATATTCAGAAGATTGTGTACTGTAATTTTATCTCTTAATGCATACCATTTAAAGTAAACAAAAATTGATTATTTATTTAATGATTGTAATAAAGTGTTTCACCCAGTAAGATACGTTCAAATGTTTGTTGGTTTTCAAGCATGTCCTGGGGATTTTATTTTTGCCCAATATATAGGTGAGGTTACTATCCAACAGTCTAATAGTACTCATCTTATCTACCTTGAAAGGATGAAGGGCAGTGAGTAAACCCCACTGGTTACATGTTCACTTACATTTTCAGATTTTGCTATCTATATAATGTATCTTAGAAAATGTTATCTGTTGATACTGTTACTTGCAATTTCTATACACAACTATTTATCCTATTTGGATTTTCAACAAGACATTCCTTACCCAAGAGCCACATTCACGGTGTTCCATCTGGCATGGTATATAACTTTATCCACCGAGATATACTGCTCGGTTCCTTCGCCTTGGTAAATATTGTGATCTCCCAATGAAACACGATAGGTAGAAGGGCTGTGGAGTGAGAGAAAAACACAGCCCTTTTTAGGTCATTTCTCTGCAAATGAAGGCTGAAGTAAAACACTTTAAGGGATTAATTCTAAACATTGGAACAGGTAGTACATTAAAGGATTAATTCTAAACATTGGAACAGGTAGTACATTTAGCATTATGTGCCTATATTGATGTAGACTATGGTGGGTTCATTGCAAACTGGAGTATATTTTTTTAAATGATTCCTCAGTTTCTATCATCATTCTGATTTTCTGCATAAAAAGTCTAATATGGTGCATACAGACTGCAAAATAATACAGTACATAGACGTTGCATTCAGGAAGTCAAAGGACTACTGGAATGGGTAGAATTAAGTAGATGTCACATGGGCGAGTAGTACATGAGTTGAGCTGAGAGGCACATTTCATGTTACCAATCTAGCTACAAACCTGGTTTGGTTAGCAGGTAAAATTCACTGGGACAATGTATAGCTAAATGGATGACATGTCCAACTCACCTGCAACTCACCTTTAAGTGAATAACCCCCTTAATCTGTAAGCATTGAATAAAAAAACAATCAGGCTTAATTTTTCACATGGAGTGGGATTTTAACATTTAAAACATGTATAGTACATAGTCATTCAGATCAGGTTAGGACATGGTCCTTGCGAAGCAGAAACAGGGAAGGCAAGGGCTTCAGATTTTCTCAGACTCCATGTTATAATCAGGGTTCATCACTGTGTCTTCAGTATCTTGTGAGAGGCACCAGCTCAAGCTCTAGGTAACGGCAGACCTAACATGTCTGGGGTATACCAGTAGCGTTACACAGCCTCCTAGGAATCCGTGCTGGAGTTGGCTGGCTGAGGCCTGGCGGGCCACGCCAGTATTGTACTTATGTCCACATTATGTCCGTTGGAGCTCTCTCAGTATTTTTAGACCGTCTACCCACCAATTTATTACGTTTGCCGGTTGGTTTTGCTTCTTTATAGGTAAGGTAGCCCTCTCAATCACCCTTTCACGCTGCCTATTTGTTCAACTAACTTAAAACTGACATCTGGTGCCGAGAAATAATAAGTACACGGCAGAAATAATGTATCATGTTATGCAAAAATTAGATGTCCAAATGGCCTTAAGTGCTGCTTCATGTTCAGCAAATCCTTCATACAATAGTCTTGTAGGGGAGGTAATTATCCTTTAAGTAGAACAAAGTGTGCACTCCACTCGCCAAGTAGTGAATGAATAAAGTGCTTTAATGCTTTCAAAAAATCCAAACAAACAGGGTAAGGTACAATCCATGGATGATAAAGTGAAAAGGGAAGGCCACCTAACGCGTTTCACGTGTCACCACACTTAGTCATGCGTGACACATAGGTGTCACCTATGACTAATTGTGGTGACACGCGAAACGCTTAATTGTTGTGCCTAATCAGCACTGTGGAGCATCCACCCACCTCTTGCACTTTTGTTCCTGTGACTAGAGCCGGTGTTGCTTTTGTTTCTCATGAGGTAATTATCCTTCCCTTCATTCCTCGCCAAGCTCTTACCTGTCTACACAGTGAGCAGCTGTCAAAACCCAGTTAGTACGGATCAAGGTACCGCCGCAGGTATGGTACCAATAGCCTCCTGACTGATACTGAAGAGAAACCTGTGAAAAATATTCAGAAGGTAAGTGCTAGTGTTTCTGCCACTCAAACTCCAGTTAACTTGTAGCTCCGATTAGAATAACTTAATCTTGTTAATCTTGTGAGCCCAAGTGATTTCAATATACTTTGCATTAGAAGTATTTTTTTTCCTACTAAACTCTTCCTGGTTTAACTTTTAGCCCAATGCATATTTCCTAATATGAGGTATCTCTAAATTCCAAATATTTATATATATATATATATATATGGATCCTATATGTGAGTATGTTTTCATAAAGGTATATTGTCTGTTTTCTACATAGCATGTAATCCAGTGCATCCCTTCACATAATCTAGAAGCCAGTGACTTACCTGCCATGGCCAAGAGTTTTTGTTTGCATCTGTTCCTCCTACGACACTGTTACAAATTTTCTGTCTCCATAAATGTCATATTTCTTCCATAAGAATTAGTCTTCAATCTTAGTGTCTTGCTGAATAACCATCCGAAAAACAAACTTCAAATTCTTTTATTCAAATCCGTAGGACCAATAACACAGCAATGCTTAAGGTGTTCTTAGTTGTGATGTTATAATGTATTGGATACAGATCAGAAGTTTGCAATAGTTTTTAATACCTCTATAAAGTTAAACACTCCCTAATTTATGGTAATATAAGGAGGCGTGTATATATGTATATGATCATAAAATTGTTAGTATATGGGACGTGGCTTTAGCATCCATTTTGTTTATAATGAAAGCCAAATGTTGTAATTATACTTGGTGAGGATAAGACTAACAAAGGGTACTATGTTTTAAAGTAAAGATATATTGGTGGGCCTCTTAATGTCAAAGGTGAAGGAAAAACCTAGACTATCTGGCTAGAGAATTGTAACCACATGTGGTGTCCATCATATACAATGGACTCTTGTGATATAGGGGCATCTCTTGGGAGGGAAGGGGGGTCTACATTCCATTGAATTCTAAGTAGAATGTATTTTCTTGCCTTAGTACCAAATATGATGAACTTATAAATAACATCAAATATTTATATATTGAATTATATATATCAAACCCTCCTTTGATCATTATTAGATCAAGAATATTGCATATTAATGATCATATAGAGAAAGATACATATTTTTCATGATACCTTATAATCATAAAATGTGATCATACCAGATGTTGCATCCTCAGAGATGTCTGCTTTAACACATTCCCAATAATCAACATCAGGAACCTTACAATATCTAGCAAATGTATCTCTACTTTTGCAATCTAGAGTATCTATATTTTGGGCACCAATTGTACCTAATATTATTAATAACAGTGTCATTGTTATTACCCTGTACAATTACAAACATTTTACATAAAAAACAGAAAACAAAATCCCTTTGATTTAGTCCATGAAATAAAGTTCTCCTTGGGTCGATGATCCGGATCCATGAGGTCTTTGAAAATGTCCATAATGTCCAAAGTTCATAAGTACAGAACTTTTTAAACACACATGAATAGTTTCAGTCCAGAAAAAGATATCATGTTTTCTGAAATAAGACATAAAGAAGCAGTTACTGTTCTTAAATATTAAACATTCACATTGATCAGTGTACATATGATTTGATTTATTACATTTCCTTTTTGAACCTATATCACAGTTTATTACTAATTATTTCACATTTTCCCTAGTTGGAATTAACCCTTATAATTTCTTTCACCAATTGTTTACTGGAGGTTAGTCGTATTTGAACTTGTGATCCTCAAATTGGCAGTAATTGTTCCTGCAATGCTCTCAACCATTGAGCATGTTTGTAGCACATTTATGGGTGCAAGGAACAAATAGTTAATTTTAACATTAATTATCATGATTCTTCCTATTATTAACTCTTAAGATGACACTTGTGTTTTAGAATCTGGTGTTACACAATTACAATTAATACTCCTGTATAATTTGTTACTACTCCCTTTCATAGTTATTTTTCCTATCTCTGTGTATTCTGCATAACACACATCAACACTATTTTATGTACACCTTCTGTCTCAATTTTGATTAGTAATATTTTATTACAGTATATATAAACATAATATTATCTCTTCTTACATAACCTAGGATTAAATTGTCAGTTCTTTTGACAAACCTATAGGTATGTAGGCACAAAACATAGTTTTTCAAAACTTGATTTTTCTCTCTCTGTCTCTCTCTCTCTCTGTCTCTCTCTCTCTCTGTCTCTCTCTCTCTCTTTCTGTCTGTCTCTCTCTCTCTGTCTCTCTCTCTGTCTCTCTCACTCTGTCTGTCTGTCTCTCTCTGTCTCTCTCTCTGTCTCTCTCTCTCTGTGTCTCTCTCTCTCTTTCTGTCTGTCGTTAGTTTATGTATTTTCAGGACCGTATACAGTTTTTCAATTCCCAAATACAATGATTTTATACAATCAGCTCTTGTAAGATGTCACTAGGTGTAAATAGTACAAAGGTTTGTGTATCATAGTGTTTAACCCTTTACAAGCCAGTATCAGTAACATCATTCATTGTAACTGGATTAAACATAACATCCTTACACTGATGCTCATTCAGATACTATAAATAATCTGCTCTTTGTATATCATTTATAATCATTATATGTTCTGAGTATTGCAGCTCTCCTATTATAATCAATCAGTTATATCTGTATACCTGCATGTTTTGATACTTTATCCTGATAATCTACCATCCCTTTATTTTCCATATCAGGAGGTGAAGTATTAATACTTTAACTGTACAACTGCTGTTACTGATTATATCCACTGGGTCATACACTGTTATTTCTAAAACTTTCTTCACTAATTCAGCTCTTTGACCAGAACTGGTTTCCACTCTGAGAGATTTATTTTGTAGCTTCAATATCCATTGAGCTTCCCTCTAGGTATGTGCTCCTAGATCAGAACAATATTTTAAAACAATTATAAAAGTGTGTGGGGGTCTTGTAAATCATCTGTCCGATCCCACTATGTATTGTGTTGCTTCTAAAGCCAATATACAGCCATTAACTGTTTTACACAGGAGAACATTCGCCTCTCCACTGGAGACATAATGTTAGAAAAATATCCCAATGTTTGTAAAGAGCCATGCTGCATTCACATCAAAACTACTGTTAATGAAAATACATCTGCATAACATTGAACAATACATGGTACTGATTCAATTTAAGCAGTTTATACAGATGCTTGGGTGAGAATACCCTTCAACAAATTCCAAATCTTTTCACCTTCTCTGTCCAGAGTAACTAATCTATAGTTCACTATCTTTAAGCATATTATAGAAAGCTTTCTATCATACATAAATTCTCTGATGAAATTTACCAATCCTAAACATTTCCTTAGATCACTATCCTTGGCCTTGAAGATTACTGTAAACTTTCACATTTGTTAAACAAAGTGTTTTCCCTTCTAGATCTATATCAACTCCTATCCTATCTTTCAAAATCTGCACTTTGGATGTGTTCAGTTTTAACCCATTATCTGCCAGTACATGACAAATATCACAGAATATCTGTTAATACTCTTCCCTTGTTTCTGTTTGAATTAACAGCTTATCAATATATCACTAAATCTTATTTCCATCCACCAAGGGTTCCAGTACCTTAGCCAATACTTTTATCAAATGACCACAATCTTCTCTGTTTCTTTTGGGGATCTTATATTGTTTTACTGCAGGGGGTTTGTACCTTTAATAACAACATGTACATTCATCTTCCCACAATCCTGTTTAGACTTAGACCAAATTATTTATCTTACATATCATTTATAAACTCATCATCTTGCTATATAGATGTTGTCACTTCACTCTGTTCTACCGCCATGATATGACCTAGATAATTAGGTATCTACCTGTTTTACTCTCACCTGGAGCTTGCCACAAAACCAAATTCAATAAATCCACATACAACTTTTCTCCATTGATAATACCTATTCCTGTTATATTAAAGTGTGAGGAAGGGTCTACCCATACATCCCAGTAGATTATTCCTCCTTCAAACTCAATGTTATTATCACTGGATACAGTAACATGTACACTTTCCCTATTAAAACTTAGAAGGTAATTGTTGATACATAAACTTTTAACGGCAAGCATTTGTTATTTAGTGAAACTGCTGCTCCAGTATGCACTAATATATATCTCTGTAACATCCATTCTAGTGTTCCATAAATGTATGGTCATCCATCTTCACCCAGAGATGTGTTAGCAAGATAGACCAGGGAACAACTAATACTTCTTACATTCATATTCCCTTCTTGGAAGGCAGCCTTCATTTATATCTAATTACTGCTTCCACCTTTTAGCAGTTTTACTTAATATGGACTGAGCACAGTAGCATCAGGTTTCACTGCTGCCATACCCTGTACATTACTCTTAGCTGGCAGAAAGCCATTGTCTTAACCTTTAATCAGGTTTACATTTTCCCCATAATATAGGAAAATAATCTTTCCTTCACATATCTCTCTTGCATATTTTAGGATTACTCTGATTAACCCTATAATATATGTCTTGGGGTGGGGCCAAATTAGTTACATTACTCAGGGATTGTATCTACCCTGTATAGTCTCATATTTCTTATTATATCTAATTCAGATCAATTTTAACAAATCACTTCACTAAATACATATTTGATAGGAATCAGGCCTGTAGAAATCTCTATCAAACAATATATCAGTAAAAGCAAAAATGTGTTAGTTCCTATATTTTACAATATTATAATGATGTCATATTATCTAATTTAGAATTGTTCTATTTGAGATACACAGTAACACTCTGTGCTATTCCTTGGACTTAGCTGACGTGTCAGTGATCAGATTACATGCTTTGTCCACTGATTAACACAACATATGTTTTCTTTCTAAAAAGAGTATAAAGTGGAAATAAACATTCTTCACCACATTGCATAAACCATCAAATTTAACAATAAACCAATCTCCACCTTCTATCGCCTGTACTGTCCCATATATTTTTCCTTCATCTCCCAGTACATCAATCTACTTACTCTTAACCCATTCACTAACTACATAACTTTTTAACCATCTCATTATCAACCTCTGTTTCAGTAATTTCCACAATATATCAGTTTCACCTCCCAGATTCACCTGTATCTGCAGTTTTTATACAATTAATAACATATCTAATTCATCTATGACATCGTTTTTCTAGCAAACTTAAGTTGGTACATTTATTATTATTACTTGTAAGATCTTCTATCATCCTTATCAATATTGCTCTACATTTCTTTCTGTAACTTCAGCAATAATTGAAATGATTTATTTTTCTTTTAATTTATGTTTTTGCTAGTGAAACATCAAATGTAACCAATCTCTCTTCTGTTAATAACTTTTGAAGAGTTTTACTGACTGTAGTTCTTATCAAAACACATGTACTTTGCAGTTTTTTCAGTAACATATCTTTTCTTTGCCTTGATGTCAAACAGACATAGCAGTCACTAGTTTTCTCACACTGACACAATTTAACCATTGCTTTGCTGGTTTCAAGAAAACATTTTTCTAATAATATAACATTGTGACTTTTCTTTTTTGTAAACACATTGCTCTGCTCAATATCTCTTAACCTGTCCACCAATTTCCAACATTTGGCAGCAGTCTCTTTCAACCACTCCATGATTAAACCGTATAATAGGGTTTCTTTAACAGGCAGTATACATGAGCACTTTCTACAGACTTTTATAAAAGACACATACCGTTCACAATATATCCTTTCTCTGCAGCTGTACACTTCTACAGAAATCAAATAATCTTCCCGATATGTCGTTTGTTCTTGAGATTCTTTTCGGTAACAAAACCCTCTTGTTTGAAACCGAAGTGATTTCCCTTCTGTAAATCACCGATAAAAAAGAATTCGGATGCAGTCTCAATTCTTTATCTTATTTTCCGAGTCCAATATTGGAACAAACAAACAACCACGTTCGAACGATTTTCCTGTTCAGCTCACCTAAGTCTTGATCCTTGTAATTCAGTAGTTGAAACAGTCTTTTCTTGGAGAGTTCTTCTTGGGGAATTTCTGGAATGTGATGTAACATTCACCATATGTTTAAACCCTTTTGTATCAGGATTTTAACACTCGTAGTAGAGAATCAGCTCAAGTTCTTTATCTTCTTTAGCTTGCAATTGGCAGCAAGATCTCTTTTAGTAATTCAGTAATAATTCTGAATATCTAATGCCCGCTGAATTCGACACCATTTCTGTTACAAATTTTCTGTCTCCATAAATGTCATATTTCTTCCATAAGAATTAGTCTTCAATCTTAGTGTCTTGCTGAATAACCATCCGAAAAACAAACTTCAAATTCTTTTATTCAAATCCGTAGGACCAATAACACAGCAATGCTTAAGGTGTTCTTAGTTGTGATGTTATAATGTATTGGATACAGATCAGAAGTTTGCAATAGTTTTTAATACCTCTATAAAGTTAAACACTCCCTAATTTATGGTAATATAAGGAGGCGTGTATATATGTATATGATCATAAAATTGTTAGTATATGGGACGTGGCTTTAGCATCCATTTTGTTTATAATGAAAGCCAAATGTTGTAATTATACTTGGTGAGGATAAGACTAACAAAGGGTACTATGTTTTAAAGTAAAGATATATTGGTGGGCCTCTTAATGTCAAAGGTGAAGGAAAAACCTAGACTATCTGGCTAGAGAATTGTAACCACATGTGGTGTCCATCATATACAATGGACTCTTGTGATATAGGGGCATCTCTTGGGAGGGAAGGGGGGTCTACATTCCATTGAATTCTAAGTAGAATGTATTTTCTTGCCTTAGTACCAAATATGATGAACTTATAAATAACATCAAATATTTATATATTGAATTATATATATCAGACACGTCCATTCTCCTCTAGAAACTTTAATCCTTCGTCACAGTGTGCTATGGGCATAAGATCAAAATATATAGTTCAACAGAACCTAATGATTCCATGTTCAGATTTCTGTTGTTAACCAGCCTTTTTCCTAACCCTACAACAATAACTGTGTATAAATGCTTATTTTATGGGACAGAGTGTTACACGCTTCATAATACATCATTAAAGGGTCTGCTCAATAAAGACAGAACTGCAGGGAATTGAGATGAGAATGTTGAACTTTAGGCCAGTGTAGCTGAGTTGAAATGGGAGAATTACTTTAACTTTGGCCTTAAGTTTGACATTCCCATCTCAATTCTCTCTTTGTTGAGTCAATTGTGTATGCTGATTGTTCTTACACTACTGCTGTCTAATTGCAAAAACCATAGTTCAGTTGCAACCATTCCCCCAAAATGCCTATCTTTTCTTGTCAATTCACCATTGTTTACTGTTTAGTGAATAGAGTGCAGTACATGTTGATATCCAAACAGGTACATGGAAAGGTGACTTACCATGAAGGACTAGCACAGCAACAAGTAGGAGTCTAAACATTGTGAGGCAACTTAAGACAATGTGTTTTGCAGTGATGTTCCCCTCTTTATATTGCTTGTGTGAAGTTGCGTCAGTGGAAAATGTCCTTTTATCTGTGTCTAGCAGTGGGAATATTAACACATGTTACACATAGTATACATGATGAATGTGTTTATTACAATTACCTGTGATATCAAGGATACAATTATCGCTAAAAGTGTTACACACAAACAAGTGAGGAATGCAGATTTCAAAACAAGTTTATGCAATGGGATTATTTATAAAATGTACGTGTTTACAAGAAATCCCTGTACTGAAATCAAAACAAATTCACCTCCAATTAGAGAGTGAGCAGTCGATTTGGTTGCAATTCATTCAGTTGTTAGTGCCTGTTTTTTTGGGGGGAGTTAGCATTACATATTGGTGCTCATGGCAAGAGTGGCATTTTTTGGTGGTATTTGCTTGTGCGCCAGTTTTATATAAAATCCCATAGTTTTAATCATTAAAATGCCCTTTGAACAGTACTACTAGTGTAAACCGTTCAAAAGATTTTTCCCTTTCTTCTTGTGAAGCGAGCATTCTCTCTGTCACTGGTGTGTGAGATCATGAGTTGCTTTTCACACAGCCAATAGCTCCCGGGAGATCAGCATCTTAACCCAGCTAACCATATGTTCGGTGTGTCTCAAGACCATACGTAATAAATGGAGTAGGGAGGGTAGGCCACAATGCTAGTAGTAAACCATATACTAATGTAACAAGTTGACCCAAACTCATTTGAACTTTGTAGCATGTTGGAAAAGTTATTGTGTAAACTCCTTGACTATAAATAACTCAAACCTGATTAAGTTAATCTTTTTTCCACTCAGAGTGAAACTACTTCATAAGCCTGATTGTTATATTTCGTTAGGTTCAGATTAGGAACATTATCACATTCTAATAAAAGAAAATTGTATTAGCGAGCTGATGAAACAACTGGCAAAGACATGTAGTCATGACATCAGGTAGAGCAAAATTCCACGATCGCTTGACATGTTTCATCGTTTCCAGAGCAGACCCAAGACATTGGGGTGTCTGGGTCAAAGACTCAAATGCTGCCCCCCGACACAGATATGCATGTCACAAACATACACCCACATAAACACAGTCACGGACGCACATTCCCACACAATAGTCACACACAGTCTCACATGCAAAGACGCAGAGTCTTTACTTCATTTACTTCACTTGTCCCTCCAAAAGACATTTTGGGGTTATTTTTGGAAGTCATTTTTGGGACAAAGTGGGTTATTTATGATACTACATTTCTGGGGCTTCCAAAAGTGGTCTATTCAGCAGGAACATAGAGATATATTTACACTATATTGACTGTGACCTGATAAAATAGGACTCCTAGCACGTGCGAGGCACAGTGCACATGCGCAATGAAAGGCACTGGACTGGGCGGACTCAAAACCAAAGGACAGTGGAGCTGGGACCAAACCTCGGGTGTACTTTCATTTCTATTGTACATATTGTGCTATTTCATGATCATAATTAAACATAACGCCAGATCCACATCAAAAATATTCATGATATAAAATCAAATCAAACATTATATATCAAATATTTTTTAAATTATTACCATATTAATACCATATTAAATGCAAAATAAGTTTTCCACAGTTTTGTTACTTGTACTCTGTGCAGACATCCTTCTCAATCACATATTTGAAATTGCTATTTGTGATTAACCTGAAAAGATCTTGCATTAAACCCCTCCTATTTTTAATTCCATGCATGTCACAAGTCAACCCACTTGCAGTCTCATCCAATCTGTATCCTTTCGGTTTTCTTGCTTTGCTCGCTTGTTTATAGTCTATGCATTATTATGTATTATTTTTATTTATTTTATGTAGCACATAGGGTTCTTTATACCACCTTTACCTACTTTATATGCGTTATCTTGGTATCTAATTGAGGTTGAACATTTTTTAGTAAGTTCTAATATTTTAAGCCATTGATTTTCAGAGAATATATTGCATTATTTTACCCATTCACTAATAAAGTTTGGTTTCCCTTTTGATTTCTCTTCCGTCATTATTTATGTATCCTAGATATTAATCGGGTTTGTGTCTCCTGTTCTCAACATAATTTTTCCAATGATGTAAATTTTCCTTTAATTTTCCCTATTTTTCCTAAGTTATTTATATAATTTTGAACTTGATATTGTAAAAAACTGACCTTGTATTCCTTGTGATTGTAGATCTCTTGCTAAGTTATCTTTAGTCATATTCTAGCATACGCCCCCAGATAGGAGAAATATTATTTATTTTGACTTCTTTCCGAACCCGGAGGGAAGTCTTCATTATACGTTAGGGGGATTAATAAAGATGGATTTACCACTAGTTTCACCTTGAGTGGCCTTACTCTGACATAGAAAATGTTGCTGATGCTCAAAGTGAGCGTCTGCTACATTTTACAGTAGAAGCCTGCAGGACGGCATAGACCGTCTATGCCGTCCTGCAGGATTTTACTGTAAAATGTAGCCGACGCTCACTTTGAGCGTCATCTACATTTTCTGTGTCAGAGTGAGACAAATTTATCGACGCCCAGGAACAAAAAGACGCCAATGGTGCTTTGGTCGTTACCGTGTTTTTTCTTCTATACCAAGATATCTTTAACTTGGTCTATCTGTTAATATCATCTTTATTTAATTTTAATAGTTGTTTGTAATTTTCCTTATCCAATTGGTTCAGGTTCTCTGTTAAATATATGCCTAGATGTTTAAATTTGCCAGGTGTCCACCTAATTTTATATGTTGTTTATATTACCTTGGCTTCTTTTTTGGAAATGAAATATTTAAAACTTACGATTTTAGATTTTGATTAATTTTATATTTCTCCATATTTTTTAAGTTCTTCTATGATATTAGGCAATGTTATCTATGGTCTTGTAATGAACAACATCAAATCGTCGGCAAATGCAGATATCTTATAGTCCACTCCAACAACCTCTAATCCCACTATATGTGGGTTTCTGATAATTGAACTGAGCAGTGGTTCCAGAGCCAATATCAACAGAATTGGGGAGAGAGGGCACCCCTGCCTAGTGCCATTTGAAAGGGAGATTGGTCCTGAAAATGTTCCATTTATTCTGGCAGTAGGGGCATGGTACAGTATTTTCATCCATGTTAATATTTCAACTCCAAATCCCATATGTTCTAAAACTTCCATAAGATAGGGCCAACCCACCCAATCAAAGGCCTTCCCTGCACCTGTTGATAAAAGCAAGGCACGGGTGCCTCTCTGACCAGCCAGTTGTGCCATCTCTGGCTTCTCTTCCTGGGACGAATCCCACTTGATAGTCCTTGATCATGTCTGGAACCACAGCTCTAATTCTCTCAAATATTATCTTTGCAAAGATTTTAATATCAACATTTAATAATGATATTGGTCTATAATTCAAACAAATTTCTTTATCTTTATTTGGTTTTGGAATGACTACAATTTGGGCTTCCTGTGACTGACTCGATAAGATGTCCCCATTTGCCAAGGAATTGAATACCAATTTAGGGGGCTAGTACTTGAACAAATGTTTTATAGTAAATGTTGGTATTCCCATCCGGTCCAGGGCTTTTTCCATTCGGGATGATATTTATTGCTTTAATTAATTCTTGTACTGATATTGATTCCTCTAATTTCTTTATAGTTTTGTCATCTAATTTCTTATCTAGATTATCGAGCAAATCCTTTAATATTTTTTTTTTTATTTCTTTCTTCTGGGGCTATTTTATTTTGTTCCACCGCTAGATTATACATATCTTTATAGTAATTTTCAAAAGTTTTAATAATTTGTTCAGTAGTATTTAATATATTACCCCCATTTTTTATTTTATAAATATAGTTATCTGGAACGTGTTCCTTAAGGGCTTTTGCCAGGAGTTTGCCCGTCTTATTTGTTTGGTCAAAATATTTACTTTTTGTTATTGTAAATTGTCTTTGAAGTCTTATATTTATTTGTTTAGTTAGTTTTGTTTAAGTTGAAGTTTAAGTAATGCTTGATATACCTCAGGTGACATATTAAGTTTATGGTTCAGCTCAGCTTTAGATATCTTTTCCATCAGGAGTTCAATTTGTTGATTATTGTTTTATTTATTTTTTTAGATATGCTCCATAACTAATGAAATTACCCCTCCCAACGGTTTTATGAATTTCCCATATCAAGGGGATTGATGTTACTGTAAGAAAATATAGAAATGCTGACCAGGTGATCTTGAAAGGCTCTCCAATTGGTGTCTATCCTGACTGTTCACCTTATGGAGAGGCCTTATCAGAGTGTAAGACTCTCCAAATGTCTACTAATTGAGATGAAACGAAAGCCTGCTCAACTTTTTAAAGTTGGTATATGGAAAATGAGTATAACCATCTGAGGTGTCCAACCTTTGGTCTATTACCTGATTGAGGTCATCCGGCTGTAATTACTATCGCTTCCTGGAATTTTCCTAATTTTGCCATTTGTCTACAAATATATTTTGCTAAATGTATATTTGGAGCATACAAGTTTGCTAAGGTTATCATAATAGAGCCCATTGTTCCCTTTACAAAAAGGGTCCAACCATCTTGATCCTACAACCTATCACTATTAAGTCAAAATGAAAAACATTAGAGATCATGATCATCACTCCCTGTGTTTTGGAAATTTTTGTATTACAACAATATCAACAATCTTATATGAAGCAGAACATCACTAAGAAACATTACCCTCCATAAAATGTGTTTCTTGTATGAATACAACCTTTGTTTTGAAAGCCTTAAGATCATGGCATGTTCTCATCCATTTTAGTTTAGAATGTAACCATTTAACATTGAAAGTTACATAATTATACAACTTCACAATCATCTTACTACCCAAGGAGCCAGATAATGGTTTATTTGAAAGTGATTATATATTCTATACTGCGACATCAAGCGAGAAAGAAAAAAAATGAAACAAAAAAAATTAGGCCTATGTTTCTAGTTTGGAAAATAAGTACTACAGAGGACAAAATGTGTAAATTTCCAAGTGTTCTATTTCCAGTTCCACACAACTCAGATTTCCTACTGGGGTTGAAAAATCGGAATAAATAAGACCTCATCAATAAAGAAGATGAATATGTTGAGGAGGGTGGTAGATATTGTCTCTGGTAGGATATCAACAATGGAGAGTATTTTCCCACAGGAGATAATTGTCAGGTCATTTTTGTATATTTAGAAAGTTTGGAGAATGTTTCTCCAAACTCTCAGGAGTGAATATGGTGTTCCTCAGGACATTGCTTGCCTCATTTGAAGTATTATGTGATCCGACGGAATGAGTGCCACACAAGTTATCGAAAATATGTACATTTTTAGTGAATTGGATTGTTTGGACCTGCTGTATTTCCCTAGATTATAGGAGAGGGCTCTGGGGATCACACTTACACATATGGAATTTTAATATGATTAACCGTTGCTCCATAGCTTGTTAATATCAGGAGCTTGGGTATAAAATTATTTCAAGACAGTACAGAGTTCCCTCTGATGTGCATAGGTACTTTCAGGCTTTATCAAATAAATACATGTTGGAGGTGTTTAAATTCTGCAGGAGATCTATATCATATTGGGTGGCTATGCCCTAAAATTCAGATCTTTTGTGAACAGGCAGAAATATAATAAAGCAGGTAGTTAGACCTTTGTTTGTGTTGACCCCGGAGCTAGTTCTGTTGTACCATACAGGTCTGGAAGTTCAGGGATTTAAATATTCTCTGGAAATTTGTTTAATTAATGCAACAAAAGAACATGTTTTCCAGCCTATTGGAAACAGATGAAGACCCATACATTGGGGAATGGTTTGGTAGAATTAATAATATGAAAAAATTGAACAGTTAATTTATGGGGTGATTAGAGCAGAGTACCATTGGAAGAGATTGGAACCATGGGAAGTTTTACATAACTCTATTCTATCTTTTTCGGTTCTTTTTTAATCTTGTTTTGCTAGGCTTTTGGCAAATGTCTGTGAGTTGGGTGGATGCTCCCGCACGCTATCTCACCTGAGGCAAGGGAGTTGCAACACCGAGGGTGGTCTAATTAGGATATTTATAAGGATTCTTGGAGTAGATTTATTGTAGTTAACATAGCATATATTAAATTTTTTTACTCAGTGTTAAGCTGTGATTGTTTTGTTCAGTTTGTAAATTCTGTCATATTCTCCAAGATTAAATAAAAAGTAGAAAAATACAAATTCAAACACAGAAAGAAGCTATGCAAAATATTCACTTGTGGAAATGTGTTTATTAGAATGCTGGATGTATCAGCAAAATTCCAAGACTGTACTTGAATCACATGTTACAGATGTTCCCAGATGTGTTTCCTTATGACTGAGTTCATTAGTTTAAACATTCTGAAAAAGGGAAACAAATTGACAATTAGTATCCAACAAATGTAGTCAAAAAAACATAATGAAATGTAAAAATTGCATAGCAAATTAAAGCAAGGGTTGGTAGATAAGAACCATTTAGCCCATCTAGTGTGCCCAATTTATGGCACAAAAAAAATCTGAAAAATGTCATTAGCCCCTGCCTTATCTATATCTAGAATAGACTTACACCTATCATATGCATGCTTAAACTCCTTCACTGTATTAACCTAAACCACTTCTGCTGGAAGGCTATTCCATGAATCCACTACGTTCTCAGTAAAGAAATACTTCATGATATTACACCTTTGCACCTCTAATTTAAGACAATGTATTACTGTTGTGGTAAATTTACTGCTTTTAAATATACTCTCCTTGTTTAACTTGTTGGTTCTCTTTATGTATATAAATATTTCTATCATATGCCCTCTGTCTCGTCTTTCTTACATGCTATACGTGTTACTATCTGTTAACCTTTCTTGGTAAATGTTATCCTGCAATCCAATGGTAGCTCTTCTCTGAACTCTCTCCACAGCATCTATATTCTTCTGGAGATACAGTCTCTACTGTGTACAAAACTCCAAGGGAGGCCTCACCGGTACTCTGTACAAAGGCATGAGCACTTCCTTCTGCTAATACCCCTTCCTATAGAACCAAACATTCTGCTAGAATTTCCTGCTGCTCTTGTACATTGTCTGCCTAGCTTTAAATGCCCTGAAATAGTTACCCCTCATTCCCTTTCCTCAGATGTTGAGTTTAGGACGGTATCAAATAATCTATATTCTTCCCTTGGGTTTTAACACCATTCACATTAAAAGTCAGTTGCCTCACTCAAATACAGTAAAAGTAATTAGTTATTAACTATAAGGGAGATACACACAGGCCTTTGGGCAAAGGTAGGGACAGCTTCCTCCTTTACATTGGATTAGATTGTCAGAATAAGTAATAGGTAACACAAGCTGCTATGATGTTAGGTGGACTTGATGACATTGTTTTATCCGACGTATAAACAGTAGAAAGGATATATATATATATATATATATATATATATATATATATATATATATATATATATATATATATATAGGCTATTAGTATGTTAATGATGTCTGTGATGTGTGCAAATTTAACTCACAGCGTTAATCCAGGAGATGTAAGCAGAAACTCTGGTGAAGACGGATGGTTTGAGGTAGGTGTTGCAACCAAGAGATGAACCAAAGCTAGTGATACCATGGACCTGGTAAACTCCATTGACAGCACAGTTGAGGGGTCCACCAGAATCTCCCTATAGATAAAATATTACAAGTGAATAATGCAATTATGACTAAACATATAAAATACTGGCAAGGTCAGGTGCTTGGTAAAATTCATAACAGTCTTCATTCAAATGTGACATTTTGGAAAGGTTAATAAAATAGAGAGTAAAGGGTCTGTAGGGAATAAAACTTATTTATACATTGTGTTGGCAGATTTGCCATCAAATGCGAGATTTGTTTTATATTAAAGGAAGATTTAAAACACTTCATACAATCTATGTATAAAGTTGCAATTCTGCTATATCAATTTGAAATCAAGTGATTTATAACCAGTTATTCTTGGTGTTACCACAGTGCTGCTAGACAGCTAGATAGAAAGATTTAAACCTCCTGTCCGGCTCTGCCTCAGCTCTGAGACAGAGCCGACAATAAGTCTGCTTGTACCTTTAATAATACATGTCAAGTTTACTTGTGAGAAGGGGACACTTTTTTATCTCGTGCTTGCTTGCAAGGAAACAAGGGTTAGTAAAAGGTTTAGTTGTCTATTAAGTGCTAAGAAAATAGTGTGAACTAACTCATCTACTACTTTATAGAGCTTGTTGTGTGAAATAACCTCACAAAGTAAATAATAGCATAGGTGTATTGGTATTTTACTGAAATGTCAGACCATTCACTTGGTGGTTCTATGATACATTCATTCACAACATCCACTTGGAGTTATATATATATAAAAATAGACTTACATTGCATGAAGCGCGAACTCCATCACCTCCAGCGCACACCATGGTGGACTTGACTGTGCTGCCCCAATAAGAGCTGCTTGAGCAGGTTGAGTGGGCTACCACAGGCAGAGGGGCTTGCTGAAGAATGGCGGGAAGAGATCCACCGGCTATTGGAAGCACAAAAGTTAATGCAATTGACCTTGAAAGGAGGCATTTTCTTATGGTGTATATCTAGATCAGAGATAGCCTGGATCTAGTACATGAACTGTTGTTGAACTGCAACTCCCATGCTCCCTATTTAATGGGATACTGTCAGTTATGAGGAATACACTCTAACAACATCTGAAGATCTTACTGGGAGTTACCTCACATACCTCCCAACTCACAGTAGGCTCTGCCACTCAAACTGGTAGCACTACAGTGAATGTGCCATAACCAGTCTTCAGTTTCCCTGACACCAGATACTTCCATTTTTTTCTAAAGGATTAAATCACGTCACTGTCTTAAACCTCGCTGTCCTGCTGAGCTCTACCCCGAAAAGTGGGATTTCCTCCCAAAATCAGGACTATCCCACACTATTTGGGACATCTTGGCATGTTTGCTAGAAGCACTTGGCAAATGGAATAATTTCATTCTGATGTGTTCTTTCCAAACTCTTAATAACAGCACATCAAACAGAAAACCTATCATTAGGGATACGTTTATCATAGGAGAACTTACTGCTGGTTCTGCCCCATCCTGTAACAACGCAGTTATAATTGTTGGCCAAGACAGCTCCATCACTGGGCAGGGCAGCAACTTTCACGTAGCTGTTCAGGGTGGCGCTGGCGGCCAGATGAAGGATGGCAATATCATAACTGATAAAAAGAAAAGAAGGAAGTGTATTCATTAAACAATGTCACCTGGATTGCAAAATCTAAGACAAAATAGTCAAGCCTAAAAAACAGCCGACTGGGTGAATTTTTCTAACTTAGCTATTATTCTCCACAATTCATGGTTTACTGAATCCCCTGACTGCTTATGGTAGCATTACATATTGGTAGCACCTCATCCCATGCCAGCTGGCATCTACAACATATAAACACTCAGCCACTCTCCAGGCTGTGTGAAAAAGCAAGAAGTAAGACAAGCATCAGGCACAAAACACAGATCATAATAAAGGGTATGATACATATAATACACGTAATGCTACCATTATATATGCATTTGAACTTAGTTCTGACAATATGAAATATACTACAGAAATCAGAACTAATATAGATTGATAATGCTTTACAGGAAAGTATAATGACAGTAAGTATGAATATATTTAATATCATATAAGATATTGAATATAAGACATGAATATTAATATCACATTTAATAATGAGCACATTTTACTAAATTCTTATTAATTTATATATAAAAGAGAACAGGTCCTAAATAAAGGTTTAGTCAGACATAAGTCTACTTCTGCCTGATTTAAACTCCTACTGTGCACCATTCAAACAATATTGCCTCGTATGGGTCTATTCACTAAAACTTGAATTTGGAGGTTGACCTTCATTTTCAAACTAAGTCAAATTTGGCACCTGTGCCCTGAACCTTACAGACTTCTGTTATCCATCTCCTCACAACACCTCCTACTCTTCCAGTCACGCCCATATAAGTTGGAATTTGATCACTTTGGCTCCTGTTCTATAACTGTTAAACTTTGTTTTTAGATTTTGATTATAGTTCTACATATATATATGATACACACATATTATTGTATATTAGTTTGTAAATGTTCTACAGTAGGGCCCCAAACAATTTTTTTTACCATTTCTGTTGGCATTAGGATGTTAAAAAAAAAAAAAAAATCATCTAAAATATGTTATAGATCTGAATGGCAAAAAAAAAATCTATTTTTAATAAAGCTAAACAACCCCTTTCCTTCAACGGTCAACTCCTTCTTTTCATCCATTTTTATTTCAAACGCTTACCCAGCTGCTACATTGTTGGTGTTCCAGCTAGCGTGTCTCACAATCCTAGATACAGAGATAGTCTGCTCGGTGCCATCACTGGCACTCAGGCTGTGCTCTCCCAAAACCACACGGAAGGTACGAGCACTGCTCATTGGAAAAGGAGAAAGGAAAATTAATTGTCAAAATGATTATGCATATATTGCTTGCTTCAAAGCACGAGTGCATGGAAACTTTTTACAACATGAACTCTAATAGCTAGAAATGATCACTTCATGCTGAGGTTTGACATTTGAAAGCCCCCCAGTTTTTAACAGATAAAACTCGCACTATTACCTGTCTACACAATGAGCAGCGGTCAGGACACGGTTAGCACGGATTAGGGTACCTCCACATGTGTGGTACCAGCTGCTGCCAGACAGATACTGGAGAGTAACCTGGGGATGGAACAAAGGCATAAGAACATTATTAATAGATGAAAGTTTTTATATGGTTATAATGCATTGTATTAAACATGTTAATCTGTGTATACCTGAGAGGAGCATAAGGCCCAAATTAAATGTATGTTTAAATGTATAACATGCTCTCTCCATTCTATATTTTTTTTTTTTTTAATTTTTTAATGGTTCTGCATTATATTACAGATGGCCTACAGGACATACTTGAAGCAAGAGAATTATCAGTGTAGTCTTCCTATTAAACATTTAATAAACATAAAAATATTTTTTTGTGTGTGTGGTCTCCTATATATGATGTCACCCTGTGGGAAAATATACACATCTATTACTACAACGAAGAAAAATAATTTCCACATGATACTGTTACTAATAAATTTCATTTTATTTGTCAATTTAACATTTTTTGTCTCTTAATGTATGCATTTGTTTGCAATTCTGCTCCCATACAGTATAAATATTTTTCAGTTGTGGCTTAGAGTGCAGATAATATGGCAAAGTTGTATATCCCTGCAGTTTAGAGTGCTTGTTATTAATTCTTTTAGCTCTGTATTAACACTGCGAAACTTATTTAGGGGACAGAGTCCTTTTATTGCAAATTGAAGAAATTTACACAATAAAAAAAAAAGTATCACAAGCAGATTCAATAAGTCATTATATGTGTTTTTGTATAATAATTATATGACCGTTCGATTTACAAGATTATTTGTGAAGGTCACTAACCTGCCATGGCCAAGCATTTTTGGCAGCATTGCTTCCTCCCACCACACGTGTGTTCATATCCTCCAAATACTGGACATCATCGGAACATTGTCCTGTGAAAACAGAAAAACACAGTACCATCTTTAATGTTCCAATAACCACATGATATTGCAGTAAATCTCAAAGACATTATATTTTCAATTGGCATTAAAATGATACACAATTTGCCCCACTAGTGGAGAATGGTGTCTACTTTTGGCCAAAGTCAAATAGGTGTACTCATTTGAATTTAGTTCTGACTATGAAATATACTTCAGAGATCCGAGCTAGTATAGATTTATAATGCTTTAAGTCATTTTAATTTAAGAATATGTTGCAGATTTAAAAATTAGCTTACATATTACCACCTTCAAATATAAAAAAGTGTTGTCTTTAATAAAACTAAACAGTGATCATACAAAACATAGTGCTGTATTTTCTTTGGTGGTTATATTGTACTGATGGAAAGGGAACCTAAATTAGAGGTAAATTACATGGATCATGTATATAACACAAATTGTGGATCAAACGTCGAAAGCATACCTCCCAAGTGTTCCTATTTAGGAGGGATAGTCCCTATTTTTGCCCCAAATCCATCTGTCCCTCTTTCCTCCTCTACTGTTCCTATTTTCTAGGAGCTCTGAATTTTAGATGTGTACAGGAGTCTCACAGAGATTCATAGCAATAAAACTCATCGTATAGTGTATTTTAAAATGCAGGAAATGTGTTAATATATTAATTTTTTTTAAATAAACTCAATTATTCTGATTCTAAATGGCTAACAAGGTTTCATAAATAACTATTAATTGAAGTCACCTAAACTTCCCTGCCTATAGCCGCACCTTCATCCCCTCACCCCAAAAATTATAGTCCCACTCTTTGGCCAATTGAAAGAAAATTCATGCATATACAAGAAACCCACATCCGTGCCACAGGGCCAAAATGTATATAATGAATAGTAGGAGGTAGACACTATCAAACCAATTTGGACTTGTAAGTGTGTTAATCAGTTCAGATATACAATACGACCAGTGCATGAAGTAGCTAACAAAGTAAGATGCTTAAATGGCAAGAGAGACATCATATTTGCATATTACTTTCAATTTTGATTGATCAAAAGTCCTTATTGCTTTTGTGACTAATTTACAGTGTGCATCTCCTGCTCCAAAAGCCAATTTATATGTTGGGAGGTATGAAAAAGCTGTGCAGTTTCTATGGAAAGCAGTGGAATGGTCCTGCTTATTGCAGCACTGTTAGAATTACCTAATTCCCTAATTAGTTCCTGTCCCAGGATAGATTTTTGTACAGTTTAAAAACCCCCAAAAACTTTCTCTTATTTATTGGCAAAATAAAAATCTAACAAGCTGTCTGGGTGTGTATACATGTGTGTGCTTATATAAATGTATGTATGTGTGAAGTGCATTAAGAAGTTAGTGGTGATAGCGAGCTAAGGCCTTGAGTGAGAACAGAGGATGCCAAATGCAATATTTAGAAATATAATCAAGCATATAAGAGTTTACAGCTTGGTCTAAGAGTCTAGCCATAGAGCAAATGGAAGACTGTAGAGAGGTTTGCATAGTAGAGTTGGATTGGTAGATGATGTGCAGAATGTACGGGGAAGCATTCAGCAAGCAGCAGCTACTAGTAATGGATCTTACCGCAAAGGACTAGAGCAGCAAGTACAAGGAGCCTCAACATCTTCACCAAGTTGTTGTAACAGTTCATGCAGTAATCTTACTGTGGATTCCTCCTATATATACCAAAATGAGTTATTAGATAACTATGGGAATAATTGCAGATGTTCTAAAATAAAACAGGTGGTGATGTGTTTGTCATTATTTCTCAGGAAAATAGCTATTATTACATTTTCCCCAAGGACACTCAACATAATAACAAATAACATAGTTATTTATAGAGTATTGAAATATTAATCTGGTTACACCTGTTAAAAAGCTTTTCCTTCATTTCAACTAAAAATAAGGTCTCTTTTTTTTCATGGTGTCTTCCATTACTCCGGGGAGAATAGAGCTGGGACCTCTTAGGTAATGATGGTCTCCAGGAGCTTAGTGTTTGGACTTTATTTTGGAGTTAGTGTTTGGACTTGAAACCTCCTCAAGCAGCATGTGTGGCACTGGTAATAAAGTCTTTATTTAGTATCCATAGCACTGACTAGCTGAAATAAAATGGTAGTGGATATGGAAAATCAAAATACATCTGTGAGTTAAAGTTTTTAATTATGCTCTGATTTCTAGGATTAAATGAAAGATTTAAATTGAGAGCCAAACCATTTGGGGCAAGATTCATGTGGATGTTACTTTGATGCGTACCAACTACCTAATCAATTTTGCCAACTTTGTAACCCTTTCATGGAAACTGTATACCCTGATGACATTGGCCTCTTTAAGCAGGATAATATGTTCTGCCACAAAGCAGGTTTAAGAATGGTTTGAGGAACATAACAACAAGTTCATGGTGATGACTTTGCCTCCAAATTTCTCTGATCTCAATTCAATCGAGCATCTGTGGGATGTGCTGGACAAACAAGTCTGATCCATGGAGACCCCACCTCGCAACTTTCAGGACTATGATCTGCTACTAACGTCTTGGTGCCAGATACCACAGCACACCTACAGAGGTCTAGTGGGGCCCATGTCTTGATGGGTCAGGGCTGATTTTGCATCAAAAGGGACCTGCACAATATTTGGCAGGTGGTCATAAAGTTATGGCTGATTGGTATACCTTTGCTGCCTCTAGGATAAAAATGATTTAAAGATGCAATGAAAGAACGACAATTTGGTTATGTTTACCAGTTTACAACTGATAGAGATATTGTGTATAGAGCATAGTTTTAGTCAACTGCATGTTTTCATTGACTAAAACTGAACAGCCTATAAGTAAATAAGACTAAAACTATGACTAAAATCCATTGAAATAACTATCTGTCCCCTGGAACATTGGCCTGCAAACTGCTGAGGAAGAGGATTCCCCTAACAAGTTAACTTAACACTATGTAACAGCCTTCGCAGATCTGTTCCCTCCCTCACTGCTGGAGATTTCTTCAACTAAAATCTAGTTGAGATTTAGTTGAGTAAAATATAATGGAGATTTAGTCGACCAGAACTAAAACAATTCAGGATCTAAAATTGCATTATAGTCAAAAGACTATGACTAAAACGATATCAAAATGTATCTTAAAAATTAACACTATTTCTATGTAAAATGGTTACACTTGATGCAATCTTCGGATTAACCGTAAGTTAATGTTTGACTACAGATGTCCTTTAATCAGTCAGTGAGAAACTCTGCAGTTGCAAAACATCATGTTTTTTATTCTTCTGTCCAACTATTTGTTATTTTGTCTTGCTGGACTACTGATATCACACCACTGTAAGAGTTTTCTGTCTAAATCACTCTCATTTGTCTGTTGAACTTTCTGGCTCAGCTGACCTAGGTCTTTACAGGGATCCCCAGTGTTATGGTTATTTGTAGGACGGTATAGAGAAATGGCAAAGTTTTAAAACAAATTAATGGAGTCTGGCCTGAAATAGAACCAGATTATTCAAAGTAGTGGAATTTCTGAACTTTTCAGCCATATTTATTTCCGGGGATCAGGGCCACTTTAAGACCTTAGTGTGCCCTGGGCAAAGTCTTTAGCAGTGGGCCCCCCTTAAACCCAATTTTCCCAATAATATGCCAGTATTATGTTGCCAGTTAATAAGCCACAGCCAATTTTCCCAATAATATGCCAGTATTATGTTGCCATTTAATAAGCCACAGCCAATTTGCCCAATAATATGCCAGTATTATGTTGCTATGTAATAAGCCACATCCAATTTGCCCAATATATACGATCCTCCTCCCCCCTACTCCATTATAGTGCATGACACACTGTTCATATAGGAAGACGGCAAATGGATGGAACAACATAAAGTGTAATAAGTATGTAGCTTTCAGAAGACTGTAGCTCTGCTCTCACGTGTAGCAAAAGCAAAGGTAAGTGAGGTAGAGAGGTGCCGACTAGGCGCAGTGAATGCACCTTGACGTGACACTGGCGATATGTTTTAAATAGAGTTGAGTGGACACCTGGATGTTTGGGTTCGACCGAACTTCGAAAATTTTTTCGTGTCCGTGCTCGAACTTGACCCCGAACTTGACCCCGAACCCGAACCCCATTGAAGTCACAAGGGACACGAACTTTTGGCCACTAAAATGCCTCTAAAAAGCCATGGAAAGGGCTAGAGGGCTGCAAAATGGAGTAAAATGTGGGTAAGAGTGTCCCCATTCATACGAATAGGTCAATTGACCTATTCTTATGAATGGGGACTCTATTTCGGTTTATAGAAAGCCAATAGCATTACATGTATTACATAAATCGAAAGTTTATGAACCGAATCTTTTTGAAGACATTCGTTTTATAGACTTTCGGTTTATGGAATACATGTAATGCTATTGCTATTCTATAAACCGAATCAATTGACCTATTCGGATGAATGAGGACTCAATTTCGGTTTATAGAAAGCCCATAGCATTACATACAATGTAATCGCCGAACTCCAACCCGAACATACAGTGAAATGTCCGTGTTCGGGTCCAGGGTCCAAAAACAGTAATGTTCGGTACGAAACCGAACAGTGCGGTTCGGGTTCGCTCAACACTAGTTTCAAATTCTCCAGACTTTTAAAGTTCACATTTGGTATGTTTGGTAAAGTTTTACCCAAGATTTCATCACTCTTTGACCAATTGGCCAATACTTTTGTATTTTTTTCCAGATGTTTTCGTATGATATTTTGGAAAAGTTCCTTTTAATTCTCATCATCTGGCCTTTACAAATATTATTTAACCACTATAACTGATAAAATATGTATACCCATTAGCATCAGAGGGTTTAAAAAAATGTATGATAGCATATTCAATAATTTTCTATGAACAAAATTCAATCCAAGAACTCAATATTGTTATTATAGAAATTATACGTAAACTTCATCATATTCATCTTTAACAAAATATTAATTAAAATAAAGATCGCTAATCCTAAAAAATAAATAAATCATCACATATCCTAAAACAAAGTAGTTAATATATACATTTTTTCACTGTTACTTAAAAAAAAAATACGTTTTTTAAACAAAAATCTAAAGAATAAAAGATATATTTAATGCAGGGCCGTCTTTAACGCGGGGCAAACGGGGCAGCTGCCCTGGGCCCAGTTACTCCTGGGGGGCCCAAGGCAGCTGTCCCGTGGGCCCCCAGCCCCTGCTTGCCACGTTCACAGCACATTGCGCTTGTGAACGTTTTTTTCCGGCAAGCCGCAACCGCTGGATGCGACGACCGAAAAAAAAAACTGACGCCGGATGTGAAGTAACGTCACATCCGCTGACTGTTTCCTTCCTCCATGCAGGAGGGAAGTCTGCACGGAGGAGACGTCCAGCCGAGAACACGGAGAAGAAGCATTCGGTAAGTACTGGGAGGGGGGTTTGGGGGAATTAAAGGCATCTAACTGGGACAATATTACTGGGCTCTGACTGGCACAATATTACTGGGCTCTGACTGGCACAATATTACAGGCATCTGACTGGCACAATATTACTGGGCTCTGATTGGCACAATATTACTTGGCTCTGACTGGTACAATATTACTGGGCTCTGACTGGCACAATATTACTGGGCTCTGACTGGCACACTATTACTTGGCTCTGACTGGCACAATATTCCAGGCATCTGACTGGCACAATATTACTGGGCTCTGATTGGCACAATATTCCTGGGCTCTGACTGGCACAATATTCCTGGGCTCTGACTGGCACAATATTACTTGGCTCTGACTGGTACAATATTATTGGGCTCTGACTGGCACAATATTACTGGGCTCTGACTGGCACACTATTACTTGGCTCTGACTGGCACAATATTCCAGGCATCTGACCGGCACAATATTACTGGGCTCTGATTGGCACAATATTACTTGGCTCTGACTGGTACAATATTACTGGGCTCTGACTGGCACAATATTACTGGGCTCTGACTGGCACACTATTACTTGGATCTGACTGGCACAATATTCCAGGCATTTGACTGGCACAATATTACTGGGCTCTGATTGGCACAATATTCCTGGGCTCTGACTGGCACAATATTACTGGGCTCTGACTGGCATAATATTACTCGGATCTGACTGGCACAATATTCCTGGGCTCTGACTGGCACAATATTAATGGGCTCTGACTGGCACAATATTACAGGCATCTGACTGGCACAATATTACTGGGCTCTGATTGGCACAATATTACTTGGCTCTGACTGGTACAATATTACTGGGCTCTGACTGGCACAATTTTACTGGTCTCTGACTGGCACAATATTACTTGGCTCTGACTGGCACAATATTACAGGCATCTGACTGGCACAATATTACTGGGCTCTGATTGGCACACTATTCCTGGGCTCTGACTGGCACAATATTCCTGGGCTCTGACTGGCACAATATTACTGGGCTCTGACTGGCACAGTATTACTGGGCTCTGAATGGCACAATATTCCTGGGCTATGACTGGAACAATATTCCGGGTATCTGACTGGCACAATATTCCTGGGCTCTGACTGGCACAATAATACTGGGCTCTGACTGGCACAATAATTCCTGGTATCTGAATGGTATAATATTGCTGGGCTCTGAATGGCACAATATTACTGGGCTCTGACTGGCACAGTATTACTGGGCTCTGAATGGCACAATATTACAGGCATCTGACTGGCACAATATTCCTGGTATCTGAATGGTACAATATTACTGGCATCTGAAAGGCACAATATTACTGGCATCTGAATGGCACAATATTACTGGCATCTTACTGGCACAATATTCCTGGTATCTGACTGGCACAATATTACTGGCATCTGAATGGCACAATATTACTGGCATCTGACTGGCACAATATTACTTTAATCTGAATGGCACAATATTACTGGCATCTGAATGGCACAACAATTATGGCATCCCAATGGTATAATAATACTGGTATCTTAATGGGCAAATTGGCTGGGGCATCTTAATAGTACAATATTACTGGTATCTGAATGGCACAATAATATTGGCATATTGATGGGAAAAATGTCTGTGGCATATTAATGGCAAAATAATACTGCATATTAATGGCATAACAATACTGGCACATTGATGGGTAAATTGGCTGGGGCATCTTAATAGTACAATATTACTGGTATCTGAATGGCACAATAATATTGGCATATTGATGGGAAAAATGTCTGTGGCATATTAATGGCAAAATAATACTGGCATATTGATGGGCACATTGACTGTGGCATATTTAATGGACAAACGGTGTCATATTTAACCAGGAAAACTGTCTGTTGCATATGCAATGACAAAGTGACTGTGGCATGTTCTCTGGGGAAAAATAACATGTACTATGGGGAAAAGTGACAATGTGGCTTTTTTCTGCATGGGCAGTTCAGTGGAACAAAGTGAAACTGGGGCATGTTCTGCGGGGTCAGATTTACACTGTTGTGTGGGTTCAATATGAGTGCAAGCCATGTGCTGTTGGTGCAATATAGGTGCATGACAAGTGCTGTGGCTACTCAATGGGGCTGTGTTAAGTCCTTTAGGTGCAATGTGGGTGCAGAAAAAGGGAATAAAAACAAGAAATGCAACTCTTCAATAACATTTTTATTACATATGAAAATAGTTGAATATAATATTAAGAAGTCCATAAAAGTATAAATGCAACATAAATGCAGTGAGAGAGAGTGAGATGTGTATAGATATTTATAAATATGTATGAACATATGTAAGTGCTCTCTAATATCTGTGTATATTTTTGTCATTTAGGTAATGAGTAGTTGTAGTGCAGTGTTGCATAGTAAGATGGTATACATATTGCAGCCATATGTACACATTTTTTATCCAAATATACAGTTTATACACTGCAATTATACACGTAATATACACATTTTAATCAATGCAATAAAAATACTCACTGCAAGAAAAGTCCAATTGTGTGTGTGCTTATTTTTATGTTTTTTTTGTGTGTGTGTGTGTGGGGGGGGGGGGGGGGGGGGAAAGGGCGGGTAACATTGCGATGGATGGAGTGATTGCATGCAGGGGAGGGGGCAGGGTCCAGGGGGCCCAAGCAAATGCTTGCCCAGGGTCCAATCACTATTAAAGACGGCCCTGATTTAATGTGAGGCCTCATCCCGTTTGTAGACTCGTTTGGTAAGCTTCGTTTTATACATTTATATTATTTGAGCCTGTGACTAGCTTAGCGCATCAACATTTTTCTTTTCCCTGCTTGCACATATTTGAGGTTGTTGGCTCCTCATTGTCTGGTTTCATCTTGCTCTCAAGGGGTTAATTGGGAATAGGTTTAATTGCACCTCTTCCAACACATTAAAAAGGTTTTGGTGGCTGTATAGACAGCTTTGTGTGCCAACTGGATAGGAGGTGAGAGTACGGCCTCACCCTACTGAGAGTGTGCCTTGACGTGGCGGGTGGGCTTAATTATCCTTTGGCCAATTCATATAACCAGAACATTTTAATTACAAGACAATACGTTTGTCCTGTATATTTTCCTTTTCACAATCCTTCTGAGCTTCACTGCTTTAATTCCTTTTGATTGATTGATGGATGTATCTACCAGGAGAAGTTCTGGTTTCCAAACAATATCACCCATAATATTGATATCTGCCCTTTCATTTAAATATAACCGGATGCATAGGACACATTTCTGCGAAAGTATCTACATAATCTGATACATTGCAAGAAATAAAGCTAATCCACCAAATTATGGGGCAAGAAATAGAAGTAAGGCATAACAGAATTGGAAGAAGAAGAAAACTCAAATTCTTGCTGTGTCAGTATCCCAGACTCTCTGCCTCTATTCAAAATTCTCTCTGAAATTGAATAAATTGAGAGTGGGTTTCCCCTGTAACTACTAAGTATTCTGATCTTGCAAGATCCTAAAAGATTATTTGATTGGCATCGCACCCCGTAGTGTGTTAATTTAAAGCGCAAACTCTATAATGTCTGTGCTTCTGCAATTAACATTTGCTGGATTTCATTGCTGGTTATTTTTGTACCTGGATTATGATATTGTACCTGGATGTTTTTTTCTGCTTCCCATTTTATTTGTATCACAATGCCCTATACTGGGAATTCGATTTCTGTATTCTAAAAGCTGAAAATCTATTTGTAAAATTGTTATGCTGATCCTTCTATTCTGCATTTATTTGAGAACCTCCCAGAGGAAGATGATTTCACCTAACACATTTCAACCGACAAGTTGAGCCATTAAATCTTTAAGCCCATGTGACTGCCATGTATTGTATCTTTATAACACGAAGCTCAACAATATTATGCTTCTCTTGTTGTTTTCTTGTTTTTTCTTTTATATATACTGAATACTGGGCTCCTGATTGCCTTGTTAAACATTTAAAAGGCAAATATTTTTTTTGTTTGTTTTGTGTATTGCACTAGGTGGTAGACACTGAGCACACCAACACCATATATTTTATATTTATCAGGAGTTCTATGTGTTGCTATAAGCTAGATGTCTCACTTTTAAAATCTGGCTCCATCGAATAGTATTGGGCATGTCACACTTTACACTTTGTCAATTTCCAATGTATTAACACTGTAGGATAAATAATAGACGCGACTAAACAAATAATATCCATACTAGACATGTAAACAAATCAGTGTGATCAGCCTGTCAAACACAATGTAATCAGATGTTGACCATTCCAGATATAAATTGACAATGGAAACGAAACACATAGCTTTGAAAACTATTTATTTATCAGAAATGTGCTTGCAGAAATAAGATTACAATGATGCAAGAAAAACACATTTTCTAGATGTCTAAATATGTTTTCTGATAATGCTTCTGATTTGTTCTGTTTAGATGTTCTGAAAATGAAGAGTAAAGAATAAATTAAAATCATGTATGTTTTGCAACAACAGGGCTGAACTTCATGGGCGCAAGTTAAAACTACTATATAATTACTATATATTATTGCTGCATAACTTCATCTTACTGTATTTGTTGCTGCACCTTGCCACACTTTTCTCTTTCTATGCCCTCAAAGATATACATCTCTGAATATAATTTTTTGAACAGCATCGATGGTAACAAAAATCTACAGTACTTGTTACATAGATACAACTTAACAAAATTATAAAGGTGTGCTAAAAAATCCACTCTCTTTTATTCTCTCATCAACCACATCCCAAACTTTCCTCTGACAGTACATCCCAGAGGCTCATGCTTCAGCCAGTCCAGCATCACTAGCATGATGCCGTGTTGTCCTTTCCAATGCCTAGTGAATAAGATTGCTGGGATATGAGGTACCCTAGTACTCTGAATCAAGAAGCCATGAGATGTAGCATAATCCAGAGTTCTATGCATAATAAAAGATGGCCCTCTCTCTCAATTAGACACTAGAATATTGGGAACATTAACTTTTGTGTTCTCATTTTTTGGGCACGTGGTCCTCAAAGGTTGTAGCTCATTTGGACATGAGAAGGACTAGCTTGCACAACATTGTTTCATGGGTGGCTCATAGGAAAATGGGTGAAGTAAAGATCAGTTGTCTTCACCGCTTCTGTTTGGAGTCTATGCTCATGCTTTTTTTATTTTTGGAAAGTTAACTCACAGCGTTGATCCAGGAGATGTAAGCGGACACTCTGGTGAACACTGTTGGTTTAAGATAGGCATTGCATCCAAGGGAAGACACAAAGCTAGTCACGCCATGAACTTGATAAACTCCATTGACAGCGCAGTTGAGGGGTCCACCAGAATCTCCCTGTAATACAAAAATACATAATTACACACTAAATCGAGACACAGGAATTAATAGGCTTTAAATAACTTCATTGTGTTTGGTGCCATCATTGGTGCTGTTTGGAATATAAAAATAGGAATATTAATTTCACATGGTGTTAAAGTGTATAAGAGATTTACTTTCAGAAGTCAATCTAGAATGGATGTAAAACATGTGTGTGCATGTATCTGTATATCTATTCATCTTTATATCTATTTATAGTCGAGCTCTCATGGATGATATACATGAAGACACTAAATCCTATAGTTAAAGAGATATACCAGGAATTATGGGCGTCTATTCAAAGACGAGTGATCTATGGTGAACTATATGGTGCTAATATTCATTACCCTTTCACTTTTGACAGTGAGTAATATCACATGGTTCTTCTCACAGCTACAAAAGAAATGACCCAATGTGAAGTGCAGCACTTAGAGTTCCTCTCCCTACAGTAAATGGCCTGTTTATTTCCTGTTTGAAAGACAATTTTAATTGCCAGATTTAAATATTTTAACTAAAACATATAGTCCATATTCATGATGCTGTATGTCTGTCAAAAGAAAATAGACAAAAAATTCTTACATTGCATCCAGAACGAACTCCATCACCACCGGCACACACCATGCTGGTCTTGACTGTGCTTCCCCAATAGGAGCTAGTAGAACAGGTTGAGTGGGCTACCACAGGCAGAGGGGCTTGTTGAAGAATGGAAGGAAGGGATCCTCCAGCTGAGGGAAGCACAGATATTAAAGCAACTCTTTAACATGGCAGGAGGAATGTCTTTGACATTTCCCTAGCTAAGATACTGCATTACAATCATATTGTTTAACTTAGAGTAATCAGTTTTTTGTGATTAGCTTGGTGATATGAGCTGGATAAAGCAGATGGTTAATACATTTTATAATCAAGTTTTCTCCAATTTTTTGCTCAGTAATTTGTGCCCAAATGCAGACTATATTCATAACCTAAATACAGTTCAGGGACCGTTTTGAAGTTACTATTAAACAGGTAATGGAAAGAGGGTGCATTGGGGTGAGGCAGGTTATTGAATGGAAAAATATTGGACTAATTTCTAGCCATAACAAAAAAGCCAAGTTGATCACTTCTGTTCTCAAAGTTTTTTTTAGTGTACTTTACTTACTTACAAAGACTACAATAAACATAAAGCATGAAGGCCAGAGACACAAGACTCCCTATCCCACTAGTAAAACCAACAATAAAAAAAAGTGAAGAACTGCTTACAATAGATTTAAAAAGATGGTGACCTCGCACCCATGAACCATTTGTAACCAGATCTATTCTTTGCTTTCTTTTCTAACTTTTATCCATGAACATTTCACCTCTCTTGCTTGTCTCAGAATGTGGCACTAGTATGGAAAGTCTTCCATATACAAATGCTACTTAGCTATTATATATATTTTTTATTGTTGTAAGGTTCAAGTTGTAGATATGACTTACTGGTGGTCCTGCCCCATCCTGAAATGATGCAAGCATAATTGTTGGCAAGGACGGCTCCATCACTGGGCAGTGTAGCCAGCTTCACGTAGCTATTCAGGGTGGCACTAGCGGACAGGAAAACGATAGCAATATCGTATCTATAAAAATAGGGAGGCAATGTTGAAGATGGTAGAATTCATTAAATTAATATCCATATGTTACAAAACAGTGTTAAGTTTCATTAACCTAATCTCTATTGCTAGGTAAGTTATTATTCTTTATTATTTTAACAATAAGCAAGTCTGAGTACTAAGAAATAGTTTTTTTTGCAATACCTCTCTCTATCTGACATGCATAATACTTACCCAGCTGCTACATTGTTGGTGTTCCAGCTAGCATGACGCAGTGTCCTTGATACAGAGATGGTCTGCTCGGTCCCATCATTGGCACTCAGGCTGTGTTCTCCCAGAACAACACGGTAGGAAACCACCCTGTTCATAAAGGAGGAAGAAAAAGATTAAGAAATGATGGTGGTGCTCTATATATACAGAGGATGAAGCAATGTTACTGGGTTCTGAATTAGCAAGGAACAGATAGACAATGTAACCAGAAAATGCACAGTTTATACTGATTATACCTATATAGAGGCTGTTTTTCCACTTATTGGTGTGTGCTTTGTGCACTCTCTTGGTGGGGATTGAGGGCTACAGCAAAGTGGTGCCTGTGGTAACATCTTGCTCACACACCTCTCCCTGCTGTCATGTGTTCTAAGAATCAGATAATCAGGTGTCATGTGACATCCCAATGCTCTATTTCCCGGATGCATGGGCAACACAAGACCCTGCTAAGGTCACCATGGATGAAGACTCCTCTTCAAAAATATAGGTGGCTAAGGATAAATGGATTAGGAGTTCACATTACAGTGTGAAATCACAGCTCTGTTGTTTTAAAACCTAATTTTCCTTTTTTCCAAAGACTATAGAAACAATAAGCAAGGCTTATTCCTATAATCTAAAACAGTGTAACTATTTTAATGTGAAGGGCCGCACACCATAAACAGGTATGGGGGCCGAACAGTACTAATTTCATGAGGTAGTATGATAAAATGGTATTTTTAGCCAGCATAGAGGATACACAAAACCCTGGAATTCTACCACATGCACAACAATAATAGAAGAGAAAAGTTAGAAAAAGTGTGTGTTTTTAAGAAACACAGACTAACAAACAATGGTAGTCGTGTAATTTTATTTTTAGTGAACCGCTGGAGGAAGACAAGGATAATCCCATCAGTTTCAAAACCCACTATACCTTTTGCAGATAATCTAGAATATAGTGTTTTCTCTGTTATTAATAAAACATCCTTGGTACCTTGCTTTGGCTCAAATAGGTCTCTGAAACTTCCAGAAAAGTTTTGATTTCAAGACTATTATATATACAATTATATATAATACATACCTTTTTACATCCCTATACTTTTAGTTGCTCTTACCTGTCTACACAATGGGCAGCAGTCAGAACACGGTTAGCACGGATCAGGGAACCACCACAAGTGTGATACCAGCTGCTGCCAGACTGATACTGGAGGGAAACCTACATGGATAAATTTAAGAGCATAAAATCAGGTTACTTTAGGAAAAATAGGGATAAAAAAAATCAAGGGCATTTATGATTATATTAGATAAGAACCAGTTTTACCACATGGCTTCCATGAATTTAATAAACTGGGCATGATTTAAACATGACAGTGTCTCAAGAACATGTCACTTAATAGAGACTTACACAGTTATACACCTCTGCTCTATAACACTCCAAACAAACTTACATTTGCTCTCTCATATTGACTATTTCCCTCACCTCTCCCCAATCCCACCACAGCTTTATTACAATTCTCAGTAATTCAGCTGTGGAAGCTACCTGACCATTCAGTGTGTTAGTCTGAACAAAACAAATTCAAAGCATTTGGAACTCGAGTGCCGACATGTTTTTGTTTTCCACACTTACTTGCCAGGGCCATGCATTTTTTGCAGCATTTGTTCCTCCTACTACACGTACATTTTCTTCTAAAAACCTGACATCTTTAGAACATTGTCCTATTGTGAACAAAAAAGGCACACAGTTGGTATAATCTCACTGAATATTTACTATCTGACATAAAGTAACCATTATTTGATTAATATACATATTTGCATAATACATATTATGTACTTATTTAATACATATATCATTTTAAGGAGTTGTAGCAATGGCCTTCTAAGCAACAGTGTTGTGATATGAATATGATTTAAATTTTGTCTGTGTTAGAAACAGATCAAGGTCTAGTTAAACTGTAGAGTGACCACTATCACACTTTCAAATTAGAAAATGGTAGGACATAGTAAACACAATGATGACAGGAAGACCTTCTGAGACAGCAAGCTCAGCCCCTGAAATTATCTGGGCTAATTATGATCGGTCACCAGGGCATGTGGAGGTCGTCAACTTTTTCATCGGAGGATTGAAAACACTGAAGTAACTGTCAGACCTTCTATATGTGTGTGAGAATATCACTGTGATATACAAATTTGGACCTGAAGTCACTGAAATGACAACAGTGTGGACTACTCCCTATATTTTTGACATCTCTGTGAGACTGCAAGAAACTCAGTGTACTTGATATACCCCTGCTCTAGAAGCAGGGAAAATATATTAAGCACATACTTTGCATTTATAAGAAGGCTTTTTTTTTTTTTTTTATAATTCTTATTAAAATACAATTACTATTTTTCTACATTGCATCAAAATCAACTTAACTGTACTTCTGTTGAAGTCATCCTGGTTGGTGCTTTCCCAGTAAACGACAAACACATGAATATAAAACCAGGACTTGTTAACTATCATTTAGGGAAGGAAATTTAGGGAAAGCCATTTGTTCTATGGGTTTTTTGTACATGGCCAAAAGGATCACAAAAATAAGTTTTAGTTATTGTTTTCTGTAGAGAAAGTTCAGTGCATACCTGCCAATAGGGTTGCCACCTTTTCTTCAAAAAAATACCGGCCTTGGTACTGTCTCCATGGACTTAACATTGGCCTGATGTAAATTTTTTACCGGCCTGCCGGTAAAATACCGGCCAGGTGGCAACCCTACCTGCCAAAGACCTGGGAAACATCGGGGGCATCACAAAAAAGGGGGAAAGTCATGTTGTCTAATAGGAGCATAATTTTTTCTAAAAAGTATGTAAAAGATGTATAGGAGAGTTGGAAGAGACTGGAGAAACTGACAGCAGCTTCTACAGAATGGGTCTTACCACAAAGGACGAGAGCAGCAAGTACAAGGAGCCTGAACATCTTGAAAATAATTCCTACAAAGTATGGTACTGAGTTAAGCCTCTTATATAGTCATTACTGAAGAGTGGGAACACTAACAGATGGTAATAGTGCAACAGGTGTAAATGTATTTCTGAGTTTTTATCATTACAGGGATATCAAGAAATCTATTACTGGAGGTTGATATTAGCTCACTCATTCATTTGAGCTTTAAACAAACATTGCTGTAACCTGCAGTTGTCCACTCCCCCTATACTGCTAAAGCCACATCAACAACTTCTTGTCTCAAATTCGACCTGTACTTTCACATACAATTTGGCAGATCCATGCATCAGGGTTACTATTATTTTGCTTAGTTTTAAAACTCCCCAAATTCACAATGTTCAATGTGAGATCGTTAAACAGGAATTAGTGGTATATTGATGTAAAAATATCCCATAGGAAATACCCGGGATTGTCTAGTTTGGAAAAAACTATTTAAATTGCAGGCTCTAAAACTGCTCAGAATTGGAAATGGCCAAACAAAGTAATTTATTACAATTCCAGATTTGTGAACTAAAACATGCATGTCTACCAACTAGCTGAAAATATGAGCACCTGGCAGATGCAGAAGGTAGCAGAACCCAGACATCATGCTGCACACTTGTGCAAATGTAATGCTTATTAGATGTCGCAGATGACAAACCAGTCAGTATGATCAGTAATGACCTGACAGATGCAGAAGGTAGCAGAACCCAGACATCTTGCTGCACACTTGTGCAAATGTAATGCTTATTAGATGTCTCAGATGACAAACCAGTCAGTATGATCAGTAATGACAAGTCTAATAGCTTGGTATCCAAGGGATAATCAAAGAGAGGTCACAAATAAACAAAAAGACAGAGGAAGGATGAAAAGGAGCAGTCTATGAGTCTGGCCAAGGCCAGAAACTGTGAATCAGATAATTAAGTAATAAGATAAGAAACCAAGAGGTAATCACATGTCAAGTTCCTTGTTAGACAGTTCCAGAACAACTTAATATCATTTTTACAGACAGATTGACTCCATGAAGAATGAATTCCCAGCATTATTAATGCCAGACATCTTACACCATCTTGCGTGTTACATCTTGCGTCAATTTGGCATTGTAGTCATGGTCATGACTGGCGCTCAAGTGATGCTGACTAGATACTGGCGACTTGCATACCTATACAGACACCATCATTCATGGTACTGTTGCTGGTTAGATGGCATGTACAATAGGTTGGTTTTCATTGGATTTGGGGGTAGGGGCTGGACACCCCTCTACCCATGACAGATAAGTCTATCATTTTAGCTGCTGTCTAATCCTGTGCTAAGTAAGTGTAAAGTATGTAAAGAGAAATGTTAAGTTAAGCCAGTTGAAACCAAGAACAAACAGGACTGAAGTAATAGCCTTCTCTATGGTAAAGCGCAGCTCAAACGTTTACAAGTTTTTTGTTGTTTTTGGTAAATCAAAATTGATTAAGGTGTTTACAGTTTTAAGCAAGTAATATACGTATCTGCATAAGATTTATCCACATCGTGGCCCAAAGCATTCTCACAGATCCAACAGGAACATCTGCTATTGACTAATGAAATTTTTAATTACCTAAGGCTAAAAAACTATTTAAATCAACATTTGATCAGAGATGTGGGAGATAAGAGATCCGCTAAGCTGCTTGACTTTTTTGATACTAAGCTAAAATGTATAAAAATTTCACGGTGTCTGGAGATCTTAGGCCTTCAGGATAAAGATAATAAACCGAGATCTTAGCTGAACTGGGAAAAGGATATAAAAGCAGAGATCCCCACAGAAACCTGGGTTAAATCGATGGGAGAAGTTAAGAAGGCTTTTCACTGTACAAACATCCTAGAATTACACTATAAGATTATACATAGGTGGTATTTAGTCCCACAAATTCTGAATAAAATTGACCCGCTTGTATCGAGTTTGTGCTGGCGATGCAAACGGGAGGAGGGCACCTCTATACATATATGGTGGAACTGTGAAGTAATAGTTCCTCTATGGCGTCAGGTTTTTGAAAATATTTCGGATATATTGGAATGCAGAGTTAATCCCGAGATGGTCGTTGCGATACTGCATTTTAATATGTCACATCTTCCCTATAAAAAGAGGTACCTAATAATTCAGGTTATTCTAGCCACAAAGTCTGCTTTGGCTACACTTTGGAGGCAAGAAAATAAACCAGTCTGGCTTCAAGTAGAATCACAAGTGCACTATCAATATAAGATGGAAAGGGGAATATCCTTTCAAAATGAGAGTAATACCAAATTCGAAGAAAAATGGAAGCCATGGTTTAAATGGATAAATGACTACGGTAACAACTAGATTAGATGAGAAGAGTGAAAAAGCGGGAGAGGGAAGTTTCGACCCTGGACATGATAAAAAAATAAAATAAAATAAATAAATAAACAAATAAATAAATAAATAAATAAAAATAAAGCATGATAATAAAAACTGGTATATAAATACCTAATCCCCTCCTTTCCCCTGCCCGTGAATGTCTGTTGCGAACCCTTCTGGCTCTCTCAGTGAATTTGTATTATATGGTGTATGTATACTTGTATTGTCTAAATTCTGATGATTTAACAACTGCTAACTATCCCTGTAAACAGTTTCTGAATACTGTTGAATGATCAGATTATGTGGTGTTTGTTTTTTGTTCATTCTCTCATTGTGTATAAATTAGACATGTGCATTCGTTTTCGGACGAATGCATTTTCGGACGAAAATAGCATTTTCGTCCATTCGTCCGAAAAACGAATAACGAAAATTTTAACTAACAAAATCCGAATGAACGAATGGTTAATAAACGAAAATCATTCGTTCATTCGTCCATTCGTCCATTCGTGCTATTGGCATTCTAAACCGAAATAGAGTCGGTTTATACAATACCAATAGCATTGTACTACATTCCATAAACCGACATGAATGACTTTCGGTTTATGGAATGCATGTAATGCTATTGGCTTCCTATAAACCGAAATTGAGTTTCCATTCATACGAATAGGTCAATTGACCTATTCGTATGAATGGGGACTCTTTCGGTTTATAGAAAGCCAATAGCATTGCATGTATTCTATAAGCCGAAAGTCTTTAAAACGAACGACGTTCGGTTTATAGAATACATGTAATACTATTGCTGTTCTATAAGCCGAAAGTCTAGAAACCGAACGTCGTTCGGTTTATAGACTTTCGGCTTATAGAACAGCAATAGCATTACATGTATTCTATAAACCGAACGCCGTTCGTTTTAAAGACTTTCGGCTTATAGAATACTATTGGCATTCTATAAACCTAACTAGAGTCCCTCCTCATTCATAAGAATTTCTTATGAATGGGGACTCGACTCTAGTTTGGTTTATAGAAAGCCAATAGTATTCTATAAGCCGAAAGTCTATAAACCGAACGACGTTCGGATTATAGAATACATGTAATGCTATTGCTGTTCTATAAGCCGAAAGTCTATAAACCGAACGACGTTCGGTTTATAGACTTTCGTTTATGGAATGTATAATGTAATGCTATTTGCAATGGCATTACTATAAACTGAAATAGAGTCGGTTTATAGAATGCCATTGCCAATTCCATAAACCGAAATTCGTTTATTATGTCGGTTTATGTAAAGGCTATTTTGCTATTGGTATTCCATAAACCGACTCTATTTCGGTTTATAGAATTGCCAATAGCATGAAATGATTTGAATTTAGTATTAAAAAATAAATTGAAAAAAGTGGAGAGTTTTAACCCCTTTGTGACGCATGGTGCTTGCGTCCCAAATGACGTAAGCACCAAAACGTCACGATTTGTTCCTGGCCACTGATCACAAGGTGATCGTTAGCCAGGAACACTATGGCAGAGACCCAATCAGGGTCTTAATAGACCCTGTGGGTCCCTGCCCAAAAATTGCAAGCCCTTCGGACGTCACGCACGATTTAGAGAAATGTAGCTGGTGCTCGTTTTGAGCACCAGCTAAATTTCCCCTGTCAGACTGAGGCCATTTAAAATGGCCTCATCTGACAGGTGGGATCCCGCTGCAAGTGCCTGCAGTATGATCCGAGCCGCGATATGAGCTGTTTAACACAGGACGTACTATGCCGTCCTAACGACTTTAAGGGACTTAAAATCAGGACGGCATAGAACGTCCCAACGTCACGAATGGGTTAACGTTTGCTCTGGTCATAATCACAGCACAGGCTTGTAGGAGTTAACTGTAATTACATTAATACATGAAAAGAATATAAGTAATATAGTAAAAATGTACAAAATAAAATTTATTTTGAAAAAACTAAATGAGGTCCATAAACTTGGAAGGAAACGGATCACAGTAAAAAGAAACTGTGATCAGCAAGGGAAGTGTTAATACCCCTTTTATAATCGAGGTCGTCTTATAATCTGACCTCAAATTGAGGTCAGACTATAAGACTGGGATCCAGGTCCCCAGCAGAGCTGCAGGGGACCTGGATCCCCCTCTCTAACAGCAGGGGATGTCTGCGCGATGAGCGCAGATCTCCCCTGCTGCCGCCCGGCATGACCGCCGGGACTTCTATGATGAAGCTGGGTACTTCCGGCTTCCTCATAAAAGTCCTGGCGGTCGTTCCGGGCGGCAGCAGGGGAGGTCTCGCTCATCGCGCAGACATCCTCCGCTGCCTCGCTAGCCACCAGGGAGAATCGGGCAGCTGGGGGATGTCTGCACGAATCGTGCAGACAACCTCCATGCTGCCCGACACTTCCGTCTATTATGTATAGTGCATACATCCCCCGGCTGCCCCCACTAGCCACCAGGAAGCAAGAAACAGGTGAGGGGGGGACAGAATAACAAGGGGGGGGGGCAGAGAGAAACAAGGGGAGGGAAGGGGGGAAGAGACAGACTCAAGGGGAGCGAGGGGGGAGCCAAAGGGAGGGTGAGAGAGAGACAACACTAAGGGGGGGAGAGCGACAAATCTGGGGGCAAGGGAAAGAGAGAGGCAGCATTGTCACATAAAAGGAAATAAAAACAAGAATTTTTTTATATCATAATTTTTTATTAAAAAAGCAATTTACATGTGAATATATACTAGACATGTGCATTCGTTTTCGGACGAATGCATTTTCGTCCGAAAATAGCATTTTCTTCCATTCGCCCTAAAAACGAAGAACGAAAATGCTAAGCTAACGAAAGCTGAATGAACGAATGGTTAATAAACGAAAATCATTCGTTCATTCGTCCATTCGTAGTACTATTGCATTCCATAAGCCGAAATAGAGTCGGTTTATAGAATACAATAGCATTTAACTATACGGAGACAGAGTCTCCATTCATAAAATTATGAATGGAAACTTTGTCTCCGTATAGTTAAATGCCCACAGCCTATAAACCGAACGTTCGGTTTATAGGCTGTGGGCATTTAACTATACGGAGACAGAGTCTCCATTCATAAAATTATGAATGGAGACTTTGTCTCCGTATAGTTAAAAGCCGGCATTTAACTATACGGAGACAGAGTCTCCATTCATAAAATTATGAATGGAGACTTTGTCTCCGTGTAGTAAAATGCCCACAGCCTATAAACCGAACGTTCGGTTTATAGGCTGTCGGCTTATGGAATACATGTATTCCTATTGCTATTCTATAAACCGAACGTTCGCTTTATAGAATAGCCATAGGATTACATGTATTAAATAAGCCGAAAGTCTATTAACCGATCGTTCGGTTTATAGGCTTTCGGCATTTTACTACACGGAGACAAAGTCTCCATTCATAATTTTATGAATGGAGACTCTGTCTCTGTATAGTTAAATGCCGACAGCCTATAAACAGAACGACTTTCGGTTTATAGACTTTCGGCTTATGGAATACATGTAATCCTATGGCTATTCTATAAACCGAACGTTTGGTTTATAGAATAGCAATAGGAATACATGTATTCCATAAGCCGAAAGTCTATAAACCGAAAGTCGTTCGGTTTATAGACTTTCGGCTTATAGAATACAAGTAATACTATTGCCTTTCTATGAACCGAACGAGAGCCCCATTCATAAGAATTTCTTATGAATGGGGCTCTCGTTCGGTTTATAGAAAGCCAATAGTATTACATTGTATTCTATAAAACGAACGAATAATAATGAACGAAACGAAAATAAATGAACGAATTTCGTCTGAAACGAATGCATTAATGAACGAATGCATTAAAGCGAAACGAAAATTTTAGTTTTGCACATGTCTAGTATAAATCCCTTTGCAGAGAAATAGCTTCCTGTTTTGACTTTATTACCATACATAATTTTGTGTCATGTGCAAGAATTGAGAAATTGATTTCTTCTTCCAAAAAAAAAAAAACTAATTAAAAATAATAGGCCCAATGACAGTCCTGAGGCACAGTACTTAAAAGCCTTGAATCAACTGGAAATGTTCCATTTATAGCCACCTTCTGATTTCTATCTTGCATCAAGCTCCCTACCATATACAAATACATTTTTTCAATCCAATGGTCTAGATTCCATGCTGACCATCAAGGCCAGCAAAAAGATAAAGTATTTTTTATCACATGTTATTATGCTAACGTACCACTATGAATCTGCTTTCTTACTGTGTTAAAGCACTAGTTCAGCAGTATGGAAAGAACTCAGTTTTGAAAATAATGGTTGTTATTCCACTTAAATCTTTTAGTTTAATGCTAGGGGACTGGGACTCAGCCCCACTTAAACAAAATAATACAGGGCCAACAGGCACCCATGGGGCCATGAGCCAGAGCTATGACTATGGCCCCATAAAATAAACATATTAATAGCCACACCTGGCCCATACAATAAATAAAATGAATTTACTTAATCCACCCTACCTACCCCCCTATGTCTACCTTGCCCAGGTAGGTAGGCATGAAATAAATAAAATGAAGAAACCTGTAAAACAAATCTACCCTTCGAGTACAATCAAATCACTTCCTACTCCCTTAGCACAGAAAGGGTGCCCTGTGAATTTTTTCTAACCTATTAAACATGTCCCCCGAAGATCTGTGACACGTATTGAGTCCTATTTTCAACTTTGGCCCAGGGAAAAGGACAATTATAAAAAACAAACAAACTCACTTAAAAAACAAGGCACACCATAAAAAAAATAAAATATATATATATAATTTTTTTTTTTACAAATGTATCCCTATCTCTGAGCATCCATCCTTAGTGGAGAACATATGCAAGAAGAAATCTCTGTCAGCCCTACCATTGACTGCCTTTCCCATTTATTTATGGGACACACAGTGAATATTTATTTATTTTACTGGGTCACAGCATAGCACCAGACCATGACCCCAAGCGAGCCATACATTTTTGCTTTATGGGCCAGGGGTGGGGAACCTGTGGCCCTCCAGCTGCTGATGAACTATATCTCCCATAATGCTCTTGCAGATAAGAGGCTGGCAAAGGAATGTGGGAAATGTAGTTCTGCAAAATCTGGAGGACTGTAGGTTCCCCATCCCTGGAGTAGGATATAAAGGGAGCCCCAGTATCTCCCCCAACACTTTTCCCCCCTTCAGGGTTAACCCTTTTACTCCTGTAGTGAGCATTGTTCATGTTCCTACAGCACTGAAAGAGTTAAAATGTACATGTATCGACTGCATTAAATGAATGTTTAAAGATGTATGACATGTTTTCCCTTAAAATATTAATGAGATGATGTCATACATTTGCATAGTTGCAGCCACCAATAGGAAAATGTGCATGATATGCTAGTTTTGAACACAGCCACTCCCAACATGTTGCAGAGATGTGCCCACAAACTGATACATGGCTTCAAGCACTTCCTCCTAGCAGGGGAGATTATATCACTTAATATCCTGGCAACCAAATAGCTCAGTACAGATACAGCTTGTGTGCTTGATCTACTAAAGATTTTCGTTCACTATTTATTTGGCTAGGATAAGTGAGTTATTAGATCTCAGTAGGGGTGGGGCTGTTTTATTGTTCTGGCATTGTGCCATTTGGACTAAGCAGAGCTTTCCTGAATGGGGAATCCCTGCTCCTCAAAATGTCATTAACTGGAAGTGATCCACCCACAACTTATGTATTACCATATTATTATCATTTTGAATTGTTATTTTTAATGGGAAGCTGAATGTGCTGGTTGTGTGCAAAGTGGTATTGTGCTGTCACCTTGGAGTATTACTAGGTTTAACATGCTATTAATTTACTCATACTGCAGGGTAGACCTATGATGTTGCCCAGAACTACACCTTACATAGAGAATTCCATGGGCTATATTGTCATGCCTTCATTACCCACTCCCAAACAAAACAAGTGATGCTTGAAGCACAATAAGACATCTGCGTGGAGTACCTCAGGGATTTGTCCTGGGTCCTTTTCTTTTTAATTTATTTCTTAACAATCTCCCAGAATGTGTCAGTGTTTTCCGATAACACAAAACTGAATAGGGTAATACAGTCTAGATGTGTGTTCATTATACGAGGAATTGGACAATTTGGGTAACTGGGCAGATAAATGGCAATTGAGATTCAGTGTAGACAAACGTAAAATTATGCATTTGGGGTTTTATAATAAAAATGCAACATATAGTTTAAAGGGTGTTTAATCTACTCATGAAAAAGATTTGAGAGTAATTATAGACAATAGACGTAGCAGTAGTGCACAGTGTATATATTAAAAGGTGTATTGATTATTGGGAGGCAGATTATTCTGCCTCTTTACAGGTCCATGGTAGGAGCCCACTCTGAATATGCAGTTCAGTTCTAGGCACCTTGTCTAAAAAAAGAAACACATTATGTAACTAGAGAAAGTGCAGAGGACGGCTACAAAACTAATGGGGAAAGGTAAATCAGTGGGATCTGTAGGGAACTGACAAAAGAAGAATTAAAATAGCTTCTCCCTCTCCATCCAGAGTTCCCTGCTGAGGAGATATCTTTTGTTTTTGATGTTATGCTGATCCTTCTATTCTGCATTTATTTGAGAACCGCCCAGAGGAAGATGACTTCACCTAACACATTTCAACCGACATGTTGAGCCATTAAATCTTTAAGCCCATGTGACTGCCATGTATTGGATCTTTATAACATGAAGCTCAACAATATTATGCTTCTCTTGTTGTTTTCTTGTTTTTTCTTTTATATATACTGAATACTGGGCTCCTGACAGTGCTGTATTTACAGCGAGGCATCCTAGGCGAATGCCTAGGTCGGCAAATTTTGGCAGCACCCCCCAGCACTGAAAAAATAAAAAAAAACAAAAAAAAACCAGCCCTTTAAAAAAAAAAAAAAGACCGCGCTTGCAGGCAGAGACGGAGGTGAGAGGGGATCGGAAGATCCCTCTTCACCATCGCTCTGCCTGCCAGGCTGCACGGGGAGCCGAACAGGCAGCACAGAGAAACCTCCGTGCTGCCTGTTCGGCTCCCCGTGCAGTCAGACACGGAAGTGCCGACAGTCACGTGACGGGCGCGCTGACGTCATACGCGCGCCCGGTCACGTGACCTGTCGGCACAATCGCCGGGAAGCCGAACAGGCAGCATGGAGGGACCATGCTGCCTGCCACTAGCCACCAGGGAAAGGTAAGTGCTGATGGGAGTCAGAGTGTGTGTGATGGAAGACAGTGTGTGTGACTGAGTGTGATGGGAGTCAGAGTGTGTGTGATGGGAGACAGTGTGTGTGACTGAGTGTGATGGGAGTCAGAGTGTGTGTGATGGGAGACAGTGTGTGTGACTGAGTGTGATGGGAGACAGTGTGTGTGACTGAGTGTGATGGGAGTCAGAGTGTGTGTGATGGGAGACAGTGTGTGTGACTGAGTGTGATGGGAGTCAGAGTGTGTGTGATGGGAGACAGTGTGTGTGACTGAGTGTGATGGGAGTCAGAGTGTCTGTGATTGGAGACAGTGAGTGTGATGGGAGTAGGAGTGTGTGACTGAGTGTGATGCGAGTAGGAGTGTGTGACTGAGTGTGATGGGAGTATGAGCTTGATGTGAGTCTGAATGTTATGTGTGATGTGGGGTCATGAAATGGAGGTGATGGGGCATGTCTTAGGTGTGTAACGTGGGTGTGCAGCTTGGGTAGGGGGGTGCCCGGATTTTGTCTGCCTAGGGCAGAACAAAATCAAGATACACCACTGGCTCCTGATTGCCTTGTTAAACATTTAAAAGGCAAATATTTTTTTAGTTTGTTTTGTGTATTGCACTAGGTGGTAGACACTGAGCACACCAACACCATATATTTTATATTTATCAGGAGTTCTATGTGTTGCTATGAGGGAGATGTCTCACTTTTAAAATCTGGCTCCATCGAATAGTATTGGGCATGTCACACTTTACACTTTGTACATTTCCAATGTATTAACACTGTAGGATAAATGATAGACGCGACTAAACAAATAATATCCATACTAGACATGTAAACAAATCAGTGTGATCAGCCTGTCAAACACAATGTAATCAGATGTTGACCATTCCAGATATAAATTGACAATGGAAACAAAATGCATAGCTTTGAACACTATTTATTTATCAAAAAGGTTCTTGCAGAAATAAGATTACAATGATGCAAGAAAAACACATTTTCTAGATGTCTTTAAATATGTTTTCTGATAATGCTTCTGATTTGTTCTGTTTAGATGTTCTGAAAATGAAGAGTAAAGAATAAATTAAAATCATGTATGTTTTGCAACAACAGGGCTGAACTTGATGGGCGCAAGTTAAAACTACTATATAATTACTATATATTATTGCTGCATAACTTCATCTTACTGTATTTGTTGCTGCAACTTGCCACACTTTTCTCTTTCTATGCCCTCAGAGATATACATCTCTGAATATAATTTTTTGAACAGCATCGATGGTAACAAAAATCTACAGTACTTGTTACATAGATACAACTCAACAAAATTATAAAGGTGTGCTAAAAAATCCACTCTCTTTTATTCTCTCATCAACCACATCCCAAACTTTCCTCTGACAGTACATCACAATACATAATTAATAATAATAATAATAAATATTTTCTCCTTGGGTGGTGGGAGCTCTTCTTTCGTGAGGGACCAGAGGCCCATGCTTCAGCCAGTCCAGCATCACTAACATGGTGCCGTGGTGTCCTTTCCAATGCCTAGTGAATAAGATTGCTGGGATATGAGGTACCCTAGTACTCTGAATCAAGAAGCCATGAGATGTAGCATAATCCAGAGTTCTATGCATAATAAAAGATGGCCCTCTCTCTCAATTAGACACTAGAATATTGGGAACATTAACTTTTGTGTTCTCATTTTTTGGGCACGTGGTCCTCAAAGGTTGTAGCTCATTTGGACATGAGAAGGACTAGCTTGCACAAAATTGTTTCATGGGTGGCTCATAGGAAAATGGGTGAAGTAAAGATCAGTTGTCTTCACCGCTTCTGTTTGGAGTCTATGCTCATGCTTTTTTTATTTTTGGAAAATTAACTCACAGCGTTGATCCAGGAGATGTAAGCGGACACTCTGGTGAACACTGTTGGTTTAAGATAGGCATTGCATCCAAGGGAAGACACAAAGCTAGTCACGCCATGAACTTGATAAACTCCATTGACAGCGCAGTTGAGGGGTCCACCAGAATCTCCCTGTAATACAAAAATACCTAATTACACACTAAATCGAGACACAGGAATTAATAGGCTTTAAATAACTTCATTGTGTTTGGTGCCATCATTGGTGCTGTTTGAAATATAAAAATAGGAATATTAATTTCACATGGTGTTAAAGTGTATAAGAGATTTACTTTCAGAAGTCAATCTAGAATGGATGTAAAACATGTGTGTGCATGTATCTGTACATCTATTCACCTTTATATCTATTTATAGTCGAGCTCTCATGGATGATATACATGAAGACACTAAATCCTATAGTTAAAGAGATATAGCAGGAATTATGGGCGTCTATTCAAAGACGAGTGATCTATGGTGAACTATATGGTGCTAATATTCATTACCCTTTCACTTTTGACAGTGAGTAATATCATATGGTTCTTCTCACAGCTACAAAAGAAATGACCCAATGTGAAGTGCAGCACTTAGAGTTCCTCTCCCTACAGTAAATGGCCTGTTTATTTCCTGTTTAAAAGACAATTTGAATTGCCAGATTTAAATATTTTAACTAAAACATATAGTCCATATTCATGATGCTGTACGTCTGTCAAAAGAAAATAGACAAATAATTCTTACATTGCATCCAGAACGAACTCCATCACCACCGGCACACACCATGCTGGTCTTGACTGTGCTTCCCCAATAGGAGCTAGTAGAACAGGTTGAGTGGGCTACCACAGGCAGAGGGGCTTGTTGAAGAATGGAAGGAAGGGATCCGCCAGCTGAGGGAAGCACAGATATTAAAGCAACTCTTTAACATGGCAGGAGGAATGTCTTTGACATTTCCCTAGCTAAGATACTGCATTACAATCATATTGTTTAACTTAGAGTAATCAGTTTTTTTGTGATTAGCTTGGTGATATGAGCTGGATAAAGCAGATGGTTAATACATTTCATAAACAAGTTTTCTCCAATTTTTTGCTCAGTAATTTGTGCCCAAATGCAGACTATATTCATAACCTATACACAGTTCAGGGACCTCTTTGAAGTTACTATTAAACAGGTAATGGAAAGAGGGTGCATTGGGGTGAGGCAGGTTATTGAATGGAAAAATATTGGACTAATTTGTAGCCATAACAAAAATATATATTATAACTTTTATCCATGAACATTTCACCTCTCTTGCTTGTCTCAGAACGTGGCACTAGTATGGAAAGTCTGCCATATACACATGCTACTTAGCTATTATATATATTTTTTATTGTTGTACGGTTCAAGATATGACTTACTGGTGGTCCTGCCCCATCCTGAAATGATGCAAGCATAATTGTTGGCAAGGACGGCTCCATCACTGGGCAGTGTAGCCAGCTTCACGTAGCTATTCAGGGTGGCACTAGCGGACAGGAAAACGATAGCAATATCGTATCTATAAAAAGGAGGGCGGCAATGTTGAAGATGGTAGAATTCATTAAATTAATATGCATATGTTACAAAACAGTGTTAAGTTTCATTAACCTAATCTCTATTGCTAGGTAAGTTATTATTCTTTATTATTTTAACAATAAGAAAGTCTGAGTACTAAGAAATTGTTTTTTTTGCAATACCTCTCTCTATCTGACATGCATAATACTTACCCAGCTGCTACATTGTTGGTGTTCCAGCTAGCATGACGCAGTGTCCTTGATACAGAAATGGTCTGCTCGGTCCCATCATTGGCACTCAGGCTGTGTTCTCCCAGAACAACACGGTAGGAAACCACCCTGTTCATAAAGGAGGAAGAAAAAAATTAAGAAATGATGGTGGTGCTCTATATATATATACAGAGGATGAAGCAATGTTACCGGTTTCTGAATTAGCAAGGAACAGATGTAACAGATGTAACCAGAAAATGCACAGTTTATACTGATTATACCTATATAGAGGCTGTTTTTCCACTTATTGGTGTGTGCTTTGTGCACTCTCTTGGTGGGGGTTGAGGACAACAGCAAAGTGGTGCCTGTGGTAACATCTTGCACACACACCTCTCCCTGCTGTCATGTGTTCTAAAAATCAGATAATCAGGTGTCATGTGACATCCCAATGCTCTATCTCACGGATGCATGGGCAACACAAGACCCTGCTAAGGTCACCATGGATAAAAACTCCTCTTCAAAAATATAGGTGGCTTAGGATAAATGGATTTGGAGTTCACATTACAGTGTGAAATCACAGCTCTGTTGCTTTAAAACCTTATTTTACCTGGCCTGTGGAATATACCATAGTTCCAAGGATGTGCAAATAATCATGTTGGATGAGCATGATAGGCTATTTCTTACAATACTCAAATGAAATGGAAAATATAGTTTTCTCTCTTGAAAGACCTATTTGACCTTTGTTGACCTTAGTTCACCTTAGAAGCAATGTTGCCTCTATCCAGTCTAATGAGCCTGTTGAATGCAAAGATGGTGATGTGAGTTTTATCCATTGAGAACAAATTGACTTTTTTCCAAAGACTATAGAAATAATAAGCAAGGCTTACTCCTATAATCTAAAACAGTGTTAGCCAACTATTTTAATGTGAAAGGCCGCTCACCATAAACAGGTATGGGGGCCAAACAGACTAATTTCATGAGGTAGTATGATAAAACCAATGGTATTTAGCCAGCATAGAGGATACACAAATCCCTGGAATTTTACCACATGCACAACAATAATAATACCAGAGAACAGTCAGACAAAGTGTGTGTTTTTAAGAAAGACAGACTAACAAACAATGGTAGTCGTGTGATTTTATTTTTAGTGAACCGCTGGAGGAAGACAGGGATAATCCCATCAGTTTCAAAATCCCCTATACCTTTTGCAGATAATCTAGAATATAGTGTTTTCTCTGTTATTAATAAAACATCCTTGGTACCTTGCTTTGGCTCAAATAGGTCTCTGCAACTTCCAGAAAAGTTTTGATTTCAAGACTATTATATATACAATTATATATAATACATACATTTGTACATCCCTATACTTTTAGTTGCTCTTACCTGTCTACACAATGGGCAGCAGTCAGAACACGGTTAGCACGGATCAGGGAACCACCACAAGTGTGATACCAGCTGCTGCCAGACTGATACTGGAGGGAAACCTACATGGATAAATTTAAGAGCATCAAATAAGGTTACTTTAGCAAAAATAGGGATAACAAAAATCAAGGGCATTTATGATTATATCAGATAAGAACCAGTTTTACCACATGGCTTCCATGAATTTAATAAACTGGGCATGATTTAAACATGACAGTGTCTCAAGAACATGTCACTTAATAGAGAATTACACAGTTATACACCTCTGCTCTATAACACTCCAAACAAACTTACATTTGCTCTCTCATATTGACTATTTCCCTCACCTCTCTCCAATCCCACCACAGCTTTATTACTTCTCAGTAATTCAGCTGTGGAAGCTACCTGACCATTCAGTGTGTTAGTCTGAACAAAACAAATTCAAAGCATTTGGAACTCGAGTGCCGACATGTTTTTGTTTTCCACACTTACTTGCCAGGGCCATGCATTTTTTGCAGCATTTGTTCCTCCTACTACACGTACATTTTCTTCTAAAAACCTGACATCTTTAGAACATTGTCCTATGGTGAACAAAAAAGGCACACAGTTGGTATAATCTCATTGAATATTTACTATCTGACATAAAGTAACCATTATTTGATTAATATACATATTTGCATAATACATATTATGTACTTATTTAATACATATATCATTTTAAGGAGTTGTAGCAATGGCCTTCTAAGCAACAGTGTTGTGATATGAATATAATTTACATTTTGTCTGTGTTAGAAACAGGTCAAGGTCTAGTTAAGCTGTAGAGTGACCACTATCACACTTTCAAATTAGAAAATGGTAGGACATAGTAAACACAATGATGACAGAAAGACCTTCTGAGACAGCAAGCTCAGCCCCTGAAATTATCTGGGCTAATTATGATCGGTCACCAGGGCATGTGGAGGTCGTCAACTTTTTCATCGGAGGATAGAAAACACTTAAGCAACTGTCAGACCTTCTATATGTGTGTGAGAATAATCACTGTGATATACAAATTTGGACCTGAAGTCACTGAAATGACAACAGTGTGGACTACTCCCTATATTTTTTATGTCTCTGTGAGCAAGAAACTCAGTGTACTTGATATACCCCTGCTCTAGAAGCAGGGAAAATATATTAAGCACATACTAAGCATTTATAAGGAGGCTTTTTTTTAATTGTTTATAATTCTTAGTAAAATACAATTACTATTTGTCTACATTGCATCAAAATCAACTTAACTGTACTTCTGTTGACGTCATCCTGGTTAGAACCCTGGTAATTAAGCCTGCTATAATGGACAGGGCATGTATGTGTAAGTGGGAGTGTGTAGGGGTCATGGACTGGGCAAGGGGAGGGCTTGGGGGAAGCAGTATAAAAGTCTGTGCCAGCCCTCCCCTTGAAGCAGCCATTTTACAACCCCTGCATACACTCAAAAAGTTCCCACCACCCGTCCCTTTATTTGGATTGTATTGTTTATTATGTCTCACTATGTTTTTCTATTGTCGCAGCGGGGGGCATGTCCTTGCCAGTCAGGGTTTGTGAAAGAAAAGGGAGGAGTGAAAATGTGATGGTTATGTTTTTTGGGCTCGGCCCTCTCCTAACCTTTTAGAAGTAAGAAATCACTACATGCCCACTGAGCGAGGAGAGTTAGGCTAATGGTCAGCATGGAGGAGTAATGTAAAAGGGTAAAGAGACCCTAGGACGAGGGGGGAGGGGAGCATCATTGGTTTTTTAGTGCTACTTGCACAATAATATATGGTTATATTGTTTTATATAAATCTTAGTTCAGGTGACTGGCAAGGATTTTTAGGTGATTTGTTAGGCTGCATTTATTTGAGAATTAAAAATATTTAAGGTGATTGGCTGATAAAGTCCTAACCAGTTGTTATGTTAATAAATTCGCTGTGGCCTTTTATTCACCAACAAAAGTCTCTTGTGTCTTTATTGGGGTTTAGGGTAATGGGGTACTTGGGGTAACCAGTAACACTATCCACACTCTAACATACAGGTGCTTTCCCAGTAAACGGCAAACACATGAATATAAAACCAGGACTTATTAACTATCATTTAGGGAAGGAAATTTAGGGAAAGCCATTTGTTCAATGGGTTTTTTGTACATGGCCAAGAGCATCACAAAAATAAGTTTTAGTTATTGTTTTCTGTAGAGAAAGTCCAGTGCATACCTGCCAAAGACCTGGGACACATCGGGGGGCATCACAAAAAAGGGGGAAAGTCATGTTGTCTAATAGGAGCATAATTTTTTCTAAAAAGTACGTAAAAGATGTATAGGAGAGTTGGAAGAGACTGGAGAAACTGACAGCAGCTTCTACAGAATGGGTCTTACCACAAAGGACGAGAGCAGCAAGTACAAGGAGCCTGAACATCTTGAAAAGAATTCCTACAAAGTATGGTACTGAGTTAAGCCTCTTATATAGTCATTACTGAAGAGGTGGAACACTAACAGATGGTAATAGTGCAACAGGTGTAAATGTATTTCTGAGTTTTTATCATTACAGGGATATCAAGAAATCTATTACTGGAGGTTGATATTAGCTCACTCATTCATTTGAGCTTTAAACAAACATTGCTGTAACCTGCAGTTGTCCACTCCCCCTATACTGCTAAAGCCACATCAACCACTTCTTGTCTCAAATTTGACCTGTACTTTCACAAAAAAATTGGCAGATCCATGCATCAGGGTCACTATTATTTTGCTGAACACACATTGGAGTTTTCAAACTCCCCAAATTCACAATGTTCAATGTGAGATCGTTGACAGGAATTAATGGTATATTGATTGAAATAAAATGTAAAAATATCCCATAGGAAATACCCGGGATTGTCTAGTTTGGAAAAACTATTTAAATTGCAGGCTCTAAAACTGCTCAGAATTGGAAATGGCCCAACAAAGTAATCAATTACAATTACAGATTTTTGAACTAAAACATGCATGTCTACCAACTAGCTGAAAATATGAGCACCTGGCAGATGCAGAAGGTAGCAGAACCCAGACATCATGCTGCACACTTGTGCAAATGTAATGCTTATTAGATGTCGCAGATGACAAACCAGTCAGTATGATCAGTAATGACAAGTCCAATAGCTTGGTATCCAAGGGATAATCAAAGAGAGGTCACAAACAAACAAACAAAAAGACAGAGGAAAGATTAAAAGGAGCAGTCTACGAGTCCGGCCAAGGCCGGAAACCGTGAATCAGATAATTAAGTAATAAGATAAGAAACCAAGAGGTAATCACATTTCAAGTTCCTTGTGTGACAGTTCTAGAACAACTTAATATAATTTTTACAGACAGATTAACTCCATGAAGAATTAATTCCCAGCATTATTAATGGAAGCCAGACATCTTACACCATCTTGCGTGTTACATCTTGCGTCAATTTGGCATTGTAGTCATGGTCATGACTGGTGCTCAAGTGATGCTGACTAGACACTGGCGACTTGCATACCTATACAGCCACCATCATTCATAGTACTGTTGCTGGTTAGATGGCATGTACAATGGGTTGGTTTTCATTGGATTTGGGGGTAGGGGCCGGACACCCCTCTACCCATGACAGATGAGTCTATCATTTTAGCTGCTGTCTAATCCTGTGCTAAGTAAGTGTAAAGTATTTTTAGAGAAATGTTAAGTTAAGCCAGTTGAAACCAAGAACAAACAGGACTGAAGTAATAGCCTTCTCTATGTTAAAGCGCAGCTCAAACGTTTACAAGGTTTTTGTTGTTTTTTGGTAAATCAAAATTGATTAACCCCTTAGTGACAAGACATTTTCACCTTGACTTTCCCTTGGTGACAATGGCTGTTTTGACATTTCTAGGGTGTTTGTGTTTAGCTGTAATTTTTTTCTGGAAAAATCTGGAGGGGACAGCATTTTTGCTCGCCGGGTATAGCAGCAGTAAAAATAAAGCTTGTCACAGTGTATATTATATCACCAAGTTCCCACCAACATTACCAGGATCCTTGGTATACAACAGATACATTCACAGCACAACATCTGCATCAGGCAGGTGCATTTTATCACTGTTACATGAAATATAGTCAGCGAGCTGTGTGTACACCATAAAACATACATCAGTATGAACCTACCACTTCTGCTGGAATGCCATTCCATGTATCCACTACCCTCTCAGTAAAGTAATACTTTCATTAGTCCCTGACCTTATCTTATATCTAGGATAGCCTTATACCTATCCCATGCATGCTTAAACAACTTCACTGTATTAACCTTAACCACTTCTACTGGAAGGCTATTCCATGCATCCACTACCCTCTCAGTATAGTAATACTTTCATTGGTCCCTGGCCTTATCTTATATCTAGGATAGCCTTAGACCTATCCCATGCATGCTTAAACTCCTTCACTGCATTAACCTCTACCACTTCTACTGGAAGACTATTCCATGCATCCACTACCCTCTCAGCAAACAAACATTACATTTCTGACCAGAAAATAAACTGTAAAATATTAAATATTTCCAGCATTTCCAAAAGCTTAAGGTGGACCCCAAATATATGTATATAACTAGTAACATTTATATCAGGGCTTGACAACCTTAACTAAGTTTTAGGAGCCAGGAAAAAAATCTAGGAGCCAGACAACAGCACATACACACAATCACATGCAGTTATATACAGTCAGTCACATAGACACATATACTCATACATACAGCCTGTCACACATATACATACTGTCACATAGACACACACTCATACATACATACACACAGTCTGCCAGGCACACACTCACACATACATACAGTCTGTCAGACACACACACACTCATACATACAGTCGTTCACAGACACACTCATACATACATACATACATACATACAGTCTGTCGCAGACACACACTTATACAAACATGCAGTCTGTCAGACACACACTCATAGATACAGTCTGTAACAAAAACACATACACTCAGAGTCAGTCACATAGACACACACACTCCTACATGGTCTTTCACATACACTCATACATACAGTCTGTCACAGACACACACACTCATAATCAGTCACATATACACACAAACTCATACAGTCAGTCACAGACACACAAACTCATACAGTCAGTCACAGACACACAAACTCATACAGTCAGTCACAGACACACAAACTCACACAGTCAGTCACACACACTATATCTCATTGCAGGGAAGGTGGGCATTTCCGTTCCAGGTTTGTCTGTGCCTCTTACAAAGGCACAAACCATCATTACTTATTAATTACATTATTTTGCCCATTCATTTGTCAGTTTTATTTTGCCCACATTCATTTGCCAGTGGGTTTTTTTGCCCAAATTCATTTGTCAGGGTTTTTTTTGCCCACATTCATTTGCCAGGGATTTTTTTGCCCACATTCATTTGCCAGGGTTTTTTTTTTTTTGCCCACATTCATTTGCCAGGGGTTTTTTTTTTTGCCCACATTCATTTGCCAGGGTTTTTTTTTTTTTGCCCACATTCATTTGCCAGGTTTTTTTTTTTTGCCCACATTCATTTGCCAGGGTTTTTTTTTTTTTGCCCACATTCATTTGCCAGGGTTTTTTTTTTTTGCCCACATTCATTTACCGGGGTTTTTTTTTTTTTGCCCACATTCATTTGCCAGGTTTTTTGTTGCCCACATTCATTTGGGCAGTAATATTGTGCCAGCCAGATGCCCAGTAATATAGTGCCAGCCAGAGCCCAGTAATATAGTGCCAGCCAGATGCCTGTAATATTATGATAGTCAGAGCCCAGTAATATAGTGCCAGCCAGATGCCTGTAATATTATGCCAGTCAGAGCCCAGTAATAAAGTGCCAGCCAGATGCCTGTAATATTATGCCAGTCAGAGCCCAGTAATATAGTGCCAGCCAGATGCCTGTAATATTATGCCAGCCAGATGCCCAGTAATATAGTGCCAGCCAGATGCCTGTAATATTGTGCCAGCCAGATGCCTGTAATATTATGCCAGTCAGAGCCCAGTAATATAGTGCCAGCCAGATGCCTGTAATATTATGCCAGCCAGATGCCCAGTAATATAGTGCCAGCCAGATGCCCAGTAATATAGTGCCAGCCAGACGCCTGTAATATTGTGCCAGTCAGAGCCCAGTAATATAGTGCCAGCCAGATGCCTGTAATATTGTGCCAGCCAGATGCCTGTAATATTATGCCAGTCAGAGCCCAGTAATATAGTGCCAGCCAGATGCCTGTAATATTATGCCAGCCAGATGCCCAGTAATATAGTGCCAGCCAGATGCCCAGTAATATAGTGCCAGCCAGAGCCCAGTAATATAGTGCCAGCCAGATGCCTGTAATATTATGCCAGTCAGAGCCCAGTAATATAGTGCCAGCCAGATGCCTGTAATATTATGCCAGTCAGAGCCCAGTAATATAGTGCCAGCCAGATGCCTGTAATATTATGCCAGTCAGAGCCCAGTAATATAGTGCCAGCCAGATGCCTGTAATATTGTGCCAGTCAGAGCCCAGTAATATAGTGCCAGCCAGATGCCTGTAATATTATGCCAGTCAGAGCCCAGTAATATAGTGCCAGCCAGATGCCTGTAATATTATGCCAGTCAGAGCCCAGTAATATAGTGCCAGCCAGATGCCTGTAATATTGTGCCAGTCAGAGCCCAGTAATATTATGCCAGTCAGATGTCTGTAATATTATGCCAGTCAGAGCCCAGTAATATTATGCCAGTCAGATGCCTGTAATATAGTGCCAGTCAAAGCCCAGTAATATAGTGCCAGCCAGATGCCTGTAATATTATGCCAGTCAGAGCCCAGTAATATTGTGCCAGTCAGATGCCTGTAATATTATGCCAGTCAGAGCCCAGTAATATTGTGCAAGTCAGATGCCTGTAATATTGTGCCAGTCAGAGCCCAGTAATATAGTGCCAGCCAGATGCCTGTAATATTATGCCAGTCAGAGCCCAGTAATATAGTGCCAGTCAGATGCCTGTAATATTATGCCAGTCAGAGCCCAGTAATATTATGCCAGTCAGATGCCTGTAATATTGTGCCAGTCAGAGCCCAGTAATATAGTGCCAGCCAGATGCCTGTAATATTATGCCAGTCAGATGCCTGTAATATTGTGCCAGTCAGATACCAGTAATATTGTGCCAGTCAGAGCCCAGTAATATAGTGCCAGCCAGAGCCCAGTAATATAGTGCCAGCCAGATGCCCAGTAATATTATGCCAGTCAGATGCCTATAATATTGTGCCAGTCAGCCCCCCCCCCTTCCCTAGTACTTACACTTCACTGCTCCGTGTCCCCCGCCGGATGTCTCCTCCGTGCAGTCTTCCCTCTTGCACGGAGGAGGGAAACAGTCACCGGATGTGACGCAACGTCACATCCGGCGTCAGTTTTTTATTTTATTTTTTTATGGCCGTCGCATACATCGGATGCGGCTTGCCGGAAAAAAGCGGCAAGCAGGGGCTGGGGGCCCCGTTTGCCTCGCGTTCTGGGGGGGATTTCACCCTACCTGTCCCCCCGACCCCCCACATTTTTTCCTGGGGGGATCCGTCCCCCCCATCCCCCCCGCTTCCTACGCCCATGCACATACAGTACCCACACAAATTATATGTTGTTTTTATCATCATAAGAAGGGCTTTCATTAGATACCATTATGTTCATCATATCTTATAATTTACTACAAAAAAAATCATAAAATATGATGAAAAATTTAAAAAAACACACTTTTTCTAACTTTGACCTAAAATATAATTTACACAAATAAAATCATTAAAAAAAACCCCGTCTTTTTTGTTTTTTCCTATATTGATCTTTTGACCCCAACCCGAACCCAAAATTTAACCCTAACACTAAATTTAACCCCAACTCTAATCCTTATTATATCCCTTAATATTTTTTAACTTTAATTTAATTTTAACCCTATCCCTTATGCTAAAAAATATTTAATTTTAACCCTATAGGCTAATATAGCTAAATAACCTGTTTTTAATTTATTTATTTTAAATATTTCCCATTGCAATGCTACTAAACTACCACTAGGGGTAGTCAAGTAGCATATTCAGAGCGACAGAAGTGAAGTTACTTTCACTTCCGAAGCTCAGACCGGCAGAGGACTCAGCCATATTGACGGAGCAGCATGCTCCGTCAATATGGCTCCCCACGATCGCTCCGTGGGGCGATTGTGGGGGTCCCGAAATAGAAATTTCGGTGCTGGCTATTGCCTCGATGTCGAGGCAATAGACCAGCACTGTTCATTCAATGCAGGACGTGCCAGGCACGTCCTTTGTCGTTAAGGGAGTTAAGGTGTTTACAGTTTTAAGCAAGTAATATAAGTATCTGCATAAGATTTATCCACATGAAAGTATGCAGAGGCATTCACATGTTCAAATGAAGTAATCAACTCCAAAAGGAAAAGATTAGGGTGGAAATGAAGGAGGGGGATTAGGTACGCTGAGAGAGGTTTGCTGCTGCATCAATGGGAAAACAGAGTCTTGTGAAGGCAAACAGTATTGTGAAAGGAGAGAAGGGGGGGGGGGGTGAGGATGAAGGTAAAGAAGAAAAACAAAATTGGGGATAAACCACAAGTGGCAAAGACCACTTGTGACATGAAAAATGGGTGACTTTATGTCTTTATGAGTCAGGTGACTGCTCGATGCAATCATACAGTAAACCACACAATAAACCTTGAATGGTTCCTTCACAAGTAAAGAGGGGGGCTCAGTCTGCATGTCTTCCGTGCAGGTTTGTTATGTTATCTTTTTTGTTTTGCAATGCGAAAGGCATACCCCATTAGTATGGACCCTCGCAGGACTGCAGTGACTTTTTAGTGCTCTTTTTTCCAGGGTTGTGCGTGAGAGGTCTGTATATAGCGAGATCTAATTTTCACGGCTCATGTTACGGTAATCTGCAAATATGTTCTCTTGGTCTACAAGGTAGTGTAATGAGTATAAGATGCCTGGAGAGCCTCTGGCTTGTCCGTTACGTTGCAGACCATTTCCAGTAGCATATCAGACTGGTCCCATATAAATAGCTATTCCAGATCTGAAATGAATGTCAAGTCTTCTCTGCATTAGCACAAAGCAACCACAGACATACAAATCCATCTCCATAGACAATTAACCAAACAAACAACTATTTAGAGTGTAATTAACATTCTTGTTTTTCTTAGGAGAGTGCATACATTTATTTACATTGAAATGTATCTGCCAATAAACTGCCCATTCTCTCATTGTGTATAAATCCCTTTGCAGAGAAATAGCTTCCTGTTTTGACTTTATTACCATACATAATTTTGTGTCATGTGCAAGAATTGAGAATTTGATTTCATCTTCCAAAAAAACAAAAAAACAATTAAAAATAATAGGCCCAATGACAGTCCTGAGGCACAGTACTTAAAAGCCTTGAATCAACTGGAAATGTTCCATTTATAGCCACCTTCTGAATTCTATCTTGCAACAGCTCCCTACCATATACAAATACATTGTTTTAATCCAATGGCCTAGATTCCATGCAGACCGTCAAGGCTAGAAAAAAAGATAAAGTATTTTTATCACGTTATTCTGCTAACTTCCCGCTGTGAATCTGCTTTCTTACTGTGTTAAAGCACTAGTTCATCAGAATGGAAAGAACATAGTTTTGAAAATAATGGTTGTTTTTCCCACCAAAATCTTTTAGTTTATTGCTAGGGGACTGGGACTCAGCCTCTATAGCCCCACTTAAACAAAATAATACAGGGCCAATAGGCACCCATGGGGCCATGAGCCAGAGTTATGACCATGGCCCCATAAAATAAACATATTAATAGCCACACCTGGCCCATACAATAAATGAAATAAATAAAATGAATTAATTTAATCCACCCTACCTACCCCCCTATGTCTACCTTGCCCAGGTAGGTAGGCATGAAATAAATAAAATGAAGACACCTATAAAACAAATCTACCCTTCGAGTACAATACAAATCACTTCCTACTCCCTTAGCACAGATAGGGTGCACTGTGAATTTTTTCTTACCTATTAAACATGTCCCCCGAAGATCTGTGACACGTATTGAGTCCTATTGTCAACTTTGGCCCAGGGAAAAGGACCATTATAAAAAACAAACAAACTCACTTAAAAAACAAGGCGCGCCACAAAAAAAAATAAAATATATATATATATTATTTTTGTTTACAAATGTATCCCTATCTCTGAGCATCCATCCTTAGTGTAGAACATATGCAAGAAGAAATCTCTGTCAGCCCTACCATTGACTGAATATTTATTTATTTTACTGGGTCACAGCATAGCACCAGACCATGACCCCAAGCGAGCCATACAATTTTGCTTTATGGGCCAGGGGTGGGAAACCTGTGGCCCTCCAGCTGCTGATGAACTATATCTCCCATAATGCTCTTGCAGATAAGAGGCTGGCAGCGGAACGTGGGAAATGTAGTTCTGCAAAATCTGGAGGACTGTAGGTTCCCCATCCCTGGAGTAGGGTATAAAGGGAGCCCCTTCATTATTTATTTGGCTAGGATAAGTGAGTTATTAGGTCTCAGTAGGGGTGGGGCTGTTTTATTTTTGTGCCATTTGGACTAAGCAGAGCTTTCCTGAATGGGGAATCCCTGCTCCTCAAAGTGTCATTAACTGGAAGTGATCCACCCACAACTTATGTATTACCATATTATTATCATTTTGAATTGTTATTTTTAATGGGAAGCTGAATGTGCTGGTTGTGTGGAAAGTAGTATTGTGCTGTCACCTTGGAATATTACTAGGTTTAACACGCTATTAATTTACTCATACTGCAGGGTAGACCTGTGATGTTGCCCAGAACTACACCTTACATAGAGAATTCCTTGGGCTATATTGTCTTGCCTTCATTACCCACTCCCAAACAAAACAAGTGATGCTTGAAGCACAATGAGACATCTGCGTGGAGTACCTCAGGGATTTGTCCTGGGTCCTCTTCTTTTTAATTTATTGCTTAACAATCTCCCAGAATGTGTCAGTGTTTTCCGATAACACAAAACTGAATAGGGTAATACAGTCTGAACTAGATGTGTGTTCATTATACGAGGAATTGGACAATTTGGGTAACTGGGCAGATAAATGGCAATTGAGATTCAGTGTAGACAAAGGTACAATTATGCATTTGGGGTATTATAATAAAAATGCAACATATAATTTAAAGAGTGTTTAATCTACTCATGAAAAAGATTTGAGAGTAATTATAGACAATAGACGTAGCAGTAGTTCACAGTGTATATATTAAAAGGTGTATTGATTAATTGGAGATTATTCTGCCTCTTTACAGGTCCATGGTAGGAGCCCACTCTGAATATGCAGTTCAGTTCTAGGCACCTTGTCTAAAAAAAAACACATTATGTAACTAGAGAAAGTGCAGAGGAGGGCTACAAAACTAATGGGGAAAGGTAAATTAGTTGGATCTGTAGGGAAGTGACAAAAGAAGAATTAAAATAGCTTCTCCCTCCATCCAGAGTGCCCTACTGAGGAGATAGAAAGGGGTTTAAAGTCATTCTATCAACCTAAAAACTGGAGAAATTGTGAATGTAGAGAATAAAATATGGTGAAAATGTATCTATAATATAAAATTGCAAGCAAATGCATAAACTAAGCAATTAGGGAGAAATTAATTATAGGATGGACAGCTTGCCCATGTCAGTAAACAATCCAGAGACATATGTTGAAATAAATCACTTCCAGGTTATACTCAAACATTCATACAATTCTTCCTTTATTGACAGGGCAGTAGTAAAAGCATAGTCACAGATATTTGGAAGACGATGTATCCCATGTCCACATTACGCACACCTAGGTGTGCAATAAAGAAAGAATTGTACAATTGTTTGGGTCCAGCCTTTAAATGGTTTATGTAAAAAAACTTCTCTGGATGGTTTTTGGTAAGCGTTTAAGAGTTCATATTACTGCCATAATTGAATCATAGCAATGGGATCCCTGCCTCTCCAGAGATTCTTTCAATAGACAGTGAGTGTGATTTCCAGTCTGCATGACCACATCCACTTTAAGGTTGCCTCCTAATTTTCTTGTAGCTTACCCATGTCTCCCAATTATCCCTGATCCCCCAGATTATATTAAAATAAAATAAAACAATTTTTTTAAAGTTGGGATAGGGTTAGTATCACTATAGGAAATTCCCTCCCAAAAAATGGTTTCTAAAAAAGCAATGCGCCACTTTTAATTTTTTCCTTATAACTTGCAAAAAAACAGGACAAATATTACAATCTATTTAGCAGGTTTTTTCATTAGTATTTGGAGATGTGTAGAAGATTTTTCAAGATCTTTTACATTTTCCACCATGATTTTTTATAGTAAATAATATGATATGATCATATTACTAATATCTAAACAAAGCACTTCTTATCCAGAAAAAAACCAATATATAATTTGTGTGGGTACAGTAAACGATAAAGAGGAAAATTACAGCTAAACACAAACACTGCAGAAGTGTTAAAACAGCCACTGTCCAGAACAACCAACAAAGGTCCGGTCACGAAGGGATTAATATAACACTAATAAAAATAGTCAAATGCATGAACCTATCATTCCATTCATTCCTGATCTAAAAGAAGGCCAAAAAACCCTTATTAAGCTATTTCAGATTTTTAAACTTAGAATGAAAAATATCTTCTTGACACCAAAAAGGCAATCATATTTTTCCTTGGATATTAAAATATTAATGTTTATTATTTATAGCCCTGTATTTCCTGCTTTATTAAAAAAAAAAAAAAAATATCCAGGCCCTTTTTTAAGCCATCTTTTGTTTTTGATGTTATGCTGATCCTTCTATTCTGCGTTTATTTGAGAACCTCCCAGAGGAAGATGATTTCACCTAACACATTTCAACCGACATGTTGAGCCATTAAATCTTTAAGCCCATGTGACTGCCATGTATTGTATCTTTATAACATGAAGCTCAACAATATTATGCTTCTCTTGTTGTTTTCTTGTTTTTTCTTTTATATATACTGAATACTGGGCTCCTGACAGTGCTGTATTTACCGCGAGGCATCCTAGGCGGATGCCCCCCAGCACTGAAAAAAAACCGTCCCTTTAAAAAAAAAAAAATACCGCGCTTGCAGGCAGAGACGGAGGTGAGATGGGATCGGAAGATCCCCCCTCACCATCGCTCTGCCTGCCAGGCTGCACGGGGAGCCGAACAGGCAGCACAGTTAAACCTCCGTGCTGCCTGTTCGGCTCCCCGTGCAGTCTGACACGGAAGTGCCGACAGTCACGTGACGGGCGCGCTGACGTCATACGCGCGCCCGGTCACGTGACCTGTCGGCACAATCGCCGGGAAGCCGACCAGGCAGCATGGAGGGACCATGCTGCCTGCCATTAGCCACCAGGGAAAGGTAAGTGCTGATGGGAGTCAGAGTGTGTGTGATGGGAGACAGTGTGTGTGACTGAGTGTGATGGGAGTTAGAGTGTGTGTGATGGGAGTCAGTGTGTGTGACTGAGTGTGATGGGAGTCAGAGTGTGTGTGATGGGAGACAGTGTGTGTGACTGAGTGTGATGGGAGACAGTGTGTGTGCGATGGGAGACAGTGTGTGTGACTGAGTGTGATGGGAGTCAGAGTGTCTGTGATGGGAGACAGTGTGTGTGATGGGAGTCAGTGTGTGTGACTGAGTGTGATGGGAGTAGGAGTGTGTGACTGAGTGTGATGGGAGTAGGAGTGTGTGACTGAGTGTGATGGGAGTATGAGCTTGATGTGATTCTGAATGTTATGTGTGATGGGGTTCATGAAATGGAGGTGATGGGGCATGTCTTAGGTGTGTAACGTGGGTGTGCAGCTTGGGTAGGGGGGTGCCCGGATTTTGTCTGCCTAGGGCAGCACAAAATCAAGATACACCACTGGCTCCTGATTGCCTTGTTAAACATTTAAAAGGCAAATATGTTTTTAGTTTGTTTTGTGTATTGCACTAGGTGGTAGACACTGAGCACACCAACACCATATATTTTATATTTATCAGGAGTTCTATGTGTTGCTATAAGCTAGATGTCTCACTTTTAAAATCTGGCTCCATTGAATAGTATTGGGCATGTGACACTTTACACTTTGTCAATTTCCAATGTATTAACACTGTAGGATAAATAATAGACGCGACTAAACAAATAATATCCATACTAGACATGTAAACAAATCAGTGTGATCAGCCTGTCAAACACAATGTAATCAGATGTTGACCATTCCAGATATAAATTGACAATGGAAACAAAACGCATACCTTTGAACACTATTTATTTATCAAAAAGGTTCTTGCAGAAATAAGATTACAATGATGCAAGAAAAACACATTTTCTAGATGTCTTTAAATATGTTTTCTGATAATGCTTCTGATTTGTTCTGTTTAGATGTTCTGAAAATGAAGAGTAAAGAATAAATTAAAAACATGTATGTTTTGCAACAACAGGGCTGAACTTGATGGGCGCAAGTTAAAACTACTATATAATTACTATATATTATTGCTGCATAACTTCATCTTACTGTATTTGTTGCTGTACCTTGCCACACTTTTCTCTTTCTATGCCCTCAAAGATATACTGAATATAAAAAAGATCTCTGAATATAATTTTTTGAACAGCATCGATGGTAACAAAAATCTACAGTACTTGTTACATAGATACAACTCAACAAAATTATAAAGGTGTGCTAAAAAATCCACTCTCTTTTATTCTCTCATCAACCACATCCCAAACTTTCCTCTGACAGTACATCACAATACATAATTAATAATAATAATAATAAATATTTTCTCCTTGGGTGGTGGGAGCTCTTCTTTCGTGAGGGACCAGAGGCCCATGCTTCAGCCAGTCCAGCATCACTAACATGGTGCCGTGGTGTCCTTTCCAATGCCTAGTGAATAAGATTGCTGGGATATGAGGTACCCTAGTACTCTGAATCAAGAAGCCATGAGATGTAGCATAATCCAGAGTTCTATGCATAATAAAAGATGGCCCTCTCTCTCAATTAGACACTAGAATATTGGGAACATTAACTTTTGTGTTCTCATTTTTTGGGCACGTGGTCCTCAAAGGTTGTAGCTCATTTGGACATGAGAAGGACTAGCTTGCACAACATTGTTTCATGGGTGGCTCATAGGAAAATGGGTGAAGTAAAGATCAGTTGTCTTCACCGCTTCTGTTTGGAGTCTATGCTCATGCTTTTTTTATTTTTGGAAAATTAACTCACAGCGTTGATCCAGGAGATGTAAGCGGACACTCTGGTGAACACTGTTGGTTTAAGATAGGCATTGCATCCAAGGGAAGACACAAAGCTAGTCACGCCATGAACTTGATAAACTCCATTGACAGCGCAGTTGAGGGGTCCACCAGAATCTCCCTGTAATACAAAAATACATAATTACACACTAAATCGAGACACAGGAATTAATAGGCTTTAAATAACTTCATTGTGTTTGGTGCCATCATTGGTGCTGTTTGAAATATAAAAATAGGAATATTAATTTCACATGGTGTTAAAGTGTATAAGAGATTTACTTTCAGAAGTCAATCTAGAATGGATGTAAAACATGTGTGTGCATGTATCTGTACATCTATTCACCTTTATATCTATTTATAGTCGAGCTCTCATGGATGATATACATGAAGACACTAAATCCTATAGTTAAAGAGATATACCAGGAATTATGGGCGTCTATTCAAAGACGAGTGATATATGGTGAACTATATGGTGCTAATATTCATTACCCTTTCACTTTTGACAGTGAGTAATATCCTATGGTTCTTCTCACAGCTACAAAAGAAATGACCCAATGTGAAGTGCAGCACTTAGAGTTCCTCTCCCTACAGTAAATGGCCTGTTTATTTCCTGTTTGAAAGACAATTTGAATTGCCAGATTTAAATATTTTAACTAAAACATATAGTCCATATTCATGATGCTGTACGTCTGTCAAAAGAAAATAGACAAATAATTCTTACATTGCATCCAGAACGAACTCCATCACCACCGGCACACACCATGCTGGTCTTGACTGTGCTTCCCCAATAGGAGCTAGTAGAACAGGTTGAGTGGGCTACCACAGGCAGAGGGGCTTGTTGAAGAATGGAAGGAAGGGATCCGCCAGCTGAGGGAAGCACAGATATTAAAGCAACTCTTTAACATGGCAGGAGGAATGTCTTTGACATTTCCCTAGCTAAGATACTGCATTACAATCATATTGTTTAACTTAGAGTAATCAGTTTTTTTGTGATTAGCTTGGTGATATGAGCTGGATAAAGCAGATGGTTAATACATTTTATAAACAAGTTTTCTCCAATTTTTTGCTCAGTAATTTGTGCCCAAATGCAGACTATATTCATAACCTATACACAGTTCAGGGACCTCTTTGAAGTTACTATTAAACAGGTAATGGAAAGAGGGTGCATTGGGGTGAGGCAGGTTATTGAATGGAAAAATATTGGACTAATTTGTAGCCATAACAAAAAAGCTGAGTTGATCACTTCTGTTCTCAAAGTTTTTTTTAGTGTACTATACTTACTTACAAAGACTACAATAAACATAAAGCATGAAGGCCAGAGACACAAGACTCCCCATCCGACTAGTAAAACCAACAATAAAAAAAAGTGAAGAACTGCTTACAATAGATTGAAAATCATAGTGACCTCGCACCCATGAACCATTTGTAACCAGATCTATTCTTTGCTTTTTTTTTTATAACTTTTATCCATGAACATTTCACCTCTCTTGCTTGTCTCAGAATGTGGCACTAGTATGGAAAGTCTGCCATATACACATGCTACTTAGCTATTATATATATTTTTTATTGTTGTACAGTTCAAGATATGACTTACTGGTGGTCCTGCCCCATCCTGAAATGGTGCAAGCATAATTGTTGGCAAGGACGGCTCCATCACTGGGCAGTGTAGCCAGCTTCACGTAGCTATTCAGGGTGGCACTAGCGGACAGGAAAACGATAGCAATATCGTATCTATAAAAAGGAGGGCGGCAATGTTGAAGATGGTAGAATTCATTAAATTAATATGCATATGTTACAAAACAGTGTTAAGTTTCATTAACCTAATCTCTATTGCTAGGTAAGTTATTATTCTTTATTATTTTAACAATAAGAAAGTCTGAGTACTAAGAAATAGTTTTTTTTGCAATACCTCTCTCTATCTGACATGCATAATACTTACCCAGCTGCTACATTGTTGGTGTTCCAGCTAGCATGACGCAGTGTCCTTGATACAGAAATGGTCTGCTCGGTCCCATCATTGGCACTCAGGCTGTGTTCTCCCAGAACAACACGGTAGGAAACCACCCTGTTCATAAAGGAGGAAGAAAAAAATTAAGAAATGATGGTGGTGCTCTATATATACAGAGGATGAAGCAATGTTGCCGGGTTCTGAATTAGCAAGGAACAGATGTAACAGATGTAACCAGAAAATGCACAGTTTATACTGATTATACCTATATAGAGGCTGTTTTTCCACTTATTGGTGTGTGCTTTGTGCACTCTCTTGGTGGGGGTTGAGGACAACAGCAAAGTGGTGCCTGTGGTAACATCTTGCACACACACCTCTCCCTGCTGTCATGTGTTCTAAAAATCAGATAATCAGGTGTCATGTGACATCCCAATGCTCTATCTCACGGATGCATGGGCAACACAAGACCCTGCTAAGGTCACCATGGATAAAAACTCCTCTTCAAAAATATAGGTGGCTAAGGATAAATGGATTTGGAGTTCACATTACAGTGTGAAATCACAGCTCTGTTGCGTTAAAACCTTATTTTACCTGGCCTGTGGAATATACCATAGTTCCAAGGATGTGCAAATAATCATGTTGGATGAGCATGATAGGCTATTTCTTACAATACTCAAATGAAATGGAAAATATAGTTTTCTCTCTTGAAAGACCTATTTGACCTTTGTTGACCTTAGTTCACCTTAGAAGCAATGTTGCCTCTATCCAGTCTATGAGCCTGTTGAATGCAAAGATGGTGATGTGAGTTTTATCCATTGAGAACAAATTGACTTTTTTCCAAAGACTATGGAAATAATAAGCAAGGCTTACTCCTATAGTCTGAAACAGTGTTAGCCAACTATTTTAATGTGAAGGGCCGCTCACCATAAACAGGTATGGGGGCCAAACAGACTAATTTCATGAGGTAGTTTGATAAAACCAATGGTATTTTTAGCCAGCATAGAGGATACACAAAACCCTGGAATTTTACCACATGCACAACAATAATAATACCAGAGAACAGTCAGACAAAGTGTGTGTTTTTAAGAAAGACAGACTAACAAACAATGGTAGTCGTGTGATTTTATTTTTAGTGAACCGCTGGAGGAAGACAGGGATAATCCCATCAGTTTCAAAATCCCCTATACCTTTTGCAGATAATCTAGAATATAGTGTTCTCTCTGTTATTAATAAAACATCCTTGGTACCTTGCTTTGGCTCAAATAGGTCTCTGCAACTTCCAGAAAAGTTTTGATTTCAAGACTATTATATATACAATTATATATAATACATACATTTGTACATCCCTATACTTTTAGTTGCTCTTACCTGTCTACACAATGGGCAGCAGTCAGAACACGGTTAGCACGGATCAGGGAACCACCACAAGTGTGATACCAGCTGCTGCCAGACAGATACTGGAGGGAAACCTACATGGATAAATTTAAGAGCATCAAATAAGGTTACTTTAGCAAAAATAGGGATAACAAAAATCAAGGGCATTTATGATTATATCAGATAAGAACCAGTTTTACCACATGGCTTCCATGAATTTAATAAACTGGGCATGATTTAAACATGACAGTGTCTCAAGAACATGTCACTTAATAGAGACTTACACAGTTATACACCTCTGCTCTATAACACTCCAAACAAACTTACATTTGCTCTCTCATATTGACTATTTCCCTCACCTCTCTCCAATCCCACCACAGCTTTATTACTTCTCAGTAATTCAGCTGTGGAAGCTACCTGACCATTCAGTGTGTTAGTCTGAACAAAACAAATTCAAAGCTTTTGGAACTCGAGTGCCGACATGTTTTTGTTTTCCACACTTACTTGCCAGGGCCATGCATTTTTTGCAGCATTTGTTCCTCCTACTACACGTACATTTTCTTCTAAAAACCTGACATCTTTAGAACATTGTCCTATGGTGAACAAAAAAGGCACACAGTTGGTATAATCTCATTGAATATTTACTATCTGACATAAAGTAACCATTATTTGATTAATATACATATTTGCATAATACATATTATGTACTTATTTAATACATATATCATTTTAAGGAGTTGTAGCAATGGCCTTCTAAGCAACAGTGAATATAATTTACATTTTGTCTGTGTTAGAAACAGGTCAAGGTCTAGTTAAGCTGTAGAGTGACCACTATCACACTTTCAAATTAGAAAATGGTAGGACATAGTAAACACAATGATGACAGAAAGACCTTCTGAGACAGCAAGCTCAGCCCCTGAAATTATCTGGGCTAATTATGATCGGTCACCAGGGCATGTGGAGGTCGTCAACTTTTTCATCGGAGGATAGAAAACACTTAAGCAACTGTCAGACCTTCTATATGTGTGTGAGAATAATCACTATGATATACAAATTTGGACCTGAAGTCACTGAAATGACAACAGTGTGGACTACTCCCTATATTTTTTATGTCTCTGTGAGCAAGAAACTCAGTGTACTTGATATACCCCTGCTCTAAAAGCAGGGAAAATATATTAAGCACATACTAAGCATTTATAAGGAGGCTTTTTTTTTATTTTTTATAATTCTTAGTAAAATACAATTACTATTTGTCTACATTGCATCAAAATCAACTTAACTGTACTTCTGTTGACGTCATCCTGGTTAGAACCCTGGTAATTAAGCCTGCTATAATGGACAGGGCATGTATGTGTAAGTGGGAGTGTGTAGGGGTCATGGACTGGGCAAGGGGAGGGCTTGGGGGAAGCAGTATAAAAGTCTGTGCCAGCCCTCCCCTTGCAGCAGCCATTTTACAACCCCTGCATACACTCAAAAAGTTCCCACCACCCATCCCTTTATTTGGATTGTATTGTTTATTATGTCTCCCTATGTTTTTCTATTGTCGCAGCGGGGGGCATGTTCTTGCCGGTCAGGGTTTGTGAAAGAAAAGGGAGGAGTGAAAATGTGATGGTTATGTTTTTTGGGCTCGGCCCTCTCCTAACCTTTTAGAAGTAAGAAATCACTACGTGCCCACTGAGCGAGGAGAGTTAGGCAAATGGTCAGCATGGAGGAGTAAGGAAAAAGGGTATATTGTTTTATATAAATCTTAGTTCAGGTGACTGGCAAGGATTTTTAGGTGATTAGTTAGGCTGCATTTATTTGAGAATTAAAAATATTTAAGGTGATTGGCTGATAAAGTCCTAACCAGTTGTTATGTTAATAAATTCGCTGTGGCCTTTTATTCACCAACAAAAGTCTCTTGTGTCTTTATTGGGGTTTAGGGTAATGGGGTACTTGGGGTAACCAGTAACACTATCCACACTCTAACATACAGGTGCTTTCCCAGTAAACGGCAAACACATGAATATAAAACCAGTTTTAGTTATTGTTATCTGTAGAGAAAGTCCAGTGCATACCTGCCAAAGACCTGGGACACATCGGGGGGCATCACAAAAAAGGGGGAGAGTCATGTTGTCTAATAGGAGCATAATTTTTTCTAAAAAGTACGTAAAAGATGTATAGGAGAGTTGGAAGAGACTGGAGAAACTGACAGCAGCTTCTACAGAATGGGTCTTACCACAAAGGACGAGAGCAGCAAGTACAAGGAGCCTGAACATCTTGAAAAGAATTCCTACAAAGTATGGTACTGAGTTAAGCCTCTTATATAGTCATTACTGAAGAGGTGGAACACTAACAGATGGTAATAGTGCAACAGGTGTAAATGTATTTCTGAGTTTTTATCATTACAGGGATATCAAGAAATCTATTACTGGAGGTTAATATTAGCTCACTCATTCATTTGAGCTTTAAACAAACATTGCTGTAACCTGCAGTTGTCCACTCCCCCTATACTGCTAAAGCCACATCAACCACTTCTTGTCTCAAATTTGACCTGTACTTTCACAAAAAAATTGGCAGATCCATGCATCAGGGTCACTATTATTTTGCTGAACACACATTGGAGTTTTCAAACTCCCCAAATTCACAATGTTCAATGTGAGATCGTTGACAGGAATTAATGGTATATTGATTGAAATAAAATGTAAAAATATCCCATAGGAAATACCCGGGATTGTCTAGTTTGGAAAAACTATTTAAATTGCAGGCTCTAAAACTGCTCAGAATTGGAAATGGCCCAACAAAGTAATCAATTACAATTACAGATTTTTGAACTAAAACATGCATGTCTACCAACTAGCTGAAAATATGAGCACCTGGCAGATGCAGAAGGTAGCAGAACCCAGACATCATGCTGCACACTTGTGCAAATGTAATGCTTATTAGATGTCGCAGATGACAAACCAGTCAGTATGATCAGTAATGACAAGTCCAATAGCTTGGTATCCAAGGGATAATCAAAGAGAGGTCACAAACAAACAAACAAAAAGACAGAGGAAAGATTAAAAGGAGCAGTCTACGAGTCCGGCCAAGGCCGGAAACCGTGAATCAGATAATTAAGTAATAAGATAAGAAACCAAGAGGTAATCACATTTCAAGTTCCTTGTGTGACAGTTCTAGAACAACTTAATATAATTTTTACAGACAGATTAACTCCATGAAGAATTAATTCCCAGCATTATTAATGGATGCCAGACATCTTACACCATCTTGCGTGTTACATCTTGCGTCAATTTGGCATTGTAGTCATGGTCATGACTGGTGCTCAAGTGATGCTGACTAGACACTGGCGACTTGCATACCTATACAGCCACCATCATTCATAGTACTGTTGCTGGTTAGATGGCATGTACAATGGGTTGGTTTTCATTGGATTTGGGGGTAGGGGCCGGACACCCCTCTACCCATGACAGATGAGTCTATCATTTTAGCTGCTGTCTAATCCTGTGCTAAGTAAGTGTAAAGTATTTTTAGAGAAATGTTAAGTTAAGCCAGTTGAAACCAAGAACAAACAGAACTGAAGTAATAGCCTTCTCTATGTTAAAGCGCAGCTCAAACGTTTACAAGGTTTTTGTTGTTTTTTGGTAAATCAAAATTGATTAACCCCTTAGTGACAAGACATTTTCACCTTGACTTTCCCTTGGTGACAATGGCTGTTTTGACATTTCTAGGGTGTTTGTGTTTAGCTGTAATTTTTTTCTTTCTCACATACACATGGGTGTAGGAACCCCCAAATATCTGGAGGGGACAGCATTTTTGCTCGCCGGGTATAGCAGCAGTAAAAATAAAGCTTGTCACAGTGTATATTATATCACCAAGTTCCCACCAACATTACCAGGATCCTTGGTATACAACAGATACATTCACAGCACAACATCTGCATCAGGCAGGTGCATTTTATCACTGTTACAGGAAATATAGTCAGCGAGCTGTGTGTACTCCATAAAACATACATCAGTATGAACCTACCACTTCTGCTGGAATGCTATTCCATGTATCCACTACCCTCTCAGTAAAGTAATACTTTCATTAGTCCCTGACCTTATCTTATATCTAGGATAGCCTTATACCTATCCCATGCATGCTTAAACAACTTCACTTAGCTGTAATTTTTTTCTTTCTCACATACACATGGGTGTAGGAACCACCAAAAATCTGGAGGGGACAGCATTTTTGCTCGCCGGGTATAGCAGCAGTAAAAATAAAGCTTGTCACAGTGTATATTATATCACCAAGTTCCCACCAACATTACCAGGATCCTTGGTATACAACAGATACATTCACAGCACAACATCTGCATCAGGCAGGTGCAGTTTATCACTGTTACATGAAATATAGTTAGCGAGCTGTGTGTACACCATAAAACATACATCAGTATGAACCTACCACTTCTGCTGGAATGCCATTCCATGTATCCACTACCCTCTCAGTAAAGTAATACTTTCATTAGTCCCTGACCTTATCTTATATCTAGGATAGCCTTATACCTATCCCATGCATGCTTAAACAACTTCACTGTATTAACCTCTACCACTTCTACTGGAATGCTATTCCATGCATCCACTATCCTCTCAGTATAGTAATACTTTCATTGGTCCCTGGCCTTATCTTATATCTAGGATAGCCTTATACCTATCCCATGCATGCTTAAACTCCTTCACTGCATTAACCTCTACCACTTCTACTGGAAGACTATTCCATGCATCCACTACCCTCTCAGCAAACAAACATTACATTTCTGACCAGAAAATAAACTGTAAAATATTAAATATTTCCAGCATTTCCAAAAGCTTAAGGTGGACCCCAAATATATGTATATAACTAGTAACATTTATACCAGGGCTTGACAACCTTAACTAAGTTTTAGGAGCCAGGAAAAAAATCTAGGAGCCAGACAACAGCACATACACACAATCACATGCAGTTATATACAGTCAGTCACATAGACACATATACTCATACATACAGCCTGTCACACATATACATACTGTCACATAGACACACACTCATACATACATACACACAGTCTGCCAGGCACACACTCACACATACACATAGGCGTGCGCAGCCTATTGCATTAGGGTGTGCACCCTAAAGCACAAACACACACGCCGCACACGTGTGTGTGTATAGATATATAGATAGATATATATCTATCTATATATCTATACACACACACACACATACACAAATGCACTCTGCATACTTACATACAGACCCGCACAGACCCTGTGCTCCGCTCTGCACCCTCTCCTCTGGCACTGCGGCTGGGCCTCACCCTTGCGTTGCCGTGACTCCGCCTCTGCGTGACGTCACGGAACGCGTGTACGCGAACGCGTACATTACAGGGGAGGTCTGAGGGAGGAGAAAGTCCGTCCTTCACTATGCGGCGCTTCCGCTCGCATAGTGAAGGATCGGATTAGGAGACAAACTCGGGCGGCAGACGGCAGTGCAGCACGGAGGTGAGAGAGCCTCAATTTTGAGGCTTGATTAGGGCCGGTGCAAGGATTTTTGCCGCCCTAGGCAAAATAAAATTTGCCGCCCCCCCCCCCCATTATCATATTATTTTCCCATATCATGACATCACATGTTCCACCCCTTTCTCAGCATTTAAATTAAAAGAGAGTTAACAGAGTTACATGTTGCAATAAAGCCCCCTATTAAGAATGGTGGAGAATAAGTAACATAATTTAAGCCTCAATATGCCAGGATTATTCCCCTCAATACCCCAGGATTATGCTCCGCAATATGCCAGGATTTAGCCACCCAATATGCCAGGATTATTCCCCTCAATACCCCAGGATTATGCTCCGCAATATGCCAGGATTTAGCCACCCAATATGCCAGGATTATGCCCCTCAATACCCCAGGATTATGCCCCTCAATACCCCAGGATTATGCCCCTCAATATGCCAGGATTATTCCCTTCAATATCCCAGGATTATGCCCCTCAATGTCCCATTATTATGCCCCTCATTATCCCAGGATTATGCCCCTCAATATGCCAGGATTATTCCCCTCAATACCCCAGGATTATGCTCCGCAATATGCCAGGATTTAGCCACCCAATATGCCAGGATTATTCCCCTCAATATCCCAGGATTATGCCCACAATATGCCAGGATTATTCCCCTCAATATCCCAGGATTATGCCCACAATATGCCAGGATTATTCCCCTCAATATCCCAGGATTATGCCGCTCAATATGCCAGGATTATGCCCCTCAATACCCCAGGATTATGCCCCTCAATACCCCAGGATTATGCCCCTCAATATGCCAGGATTATTCCCTTCAATATCCCAGGATTATGCCCCTCAATGTCCCATTATTATGCCCCTCATTATCCCAGGATTATGCCCCTCAATATGCCACGATTATGCCCCTCAATATGCCAGGATTATTCCCCTCAATACCCCAGGATTATGCTCCGCAATATGCCAGGATTTAGCCACCCAATATGCCAGGATTATTCCCCTCAATATCCCAGGATTATGCCCACAATATGCCAGGACTATTCCCCTCAATATCCCAGGATTATGCCCCACAATATGCCAGGATTATTCCCCTCAATATCCCAGGATTATGCCGCTCAATATGCCAGGATTATGCCCCTCAATACCCCAGGATTATGCCCCTCAATACCCCAGGATTATGCCCCTCAATATGCCAGGATTATTCCCTTCAATATCCCAGGATGATGCCGCTCAATGTCCCATTATTATGCCCCTCATTATCCCAGGATTATGCCCCTCAATATGCCAGGATTATGCCCCTCAATACCCCAGGATTATGCCCCTCAATATGCCAGGATTATGCCACCCAATATCCCAGGATTATGCCCCTCAATGTCCCAGGATTATGCCACCCAATATCCCAGGATTATGCCACCCAATATGCCAGGATTATGCCCCTCAATATGCCAGGACTTTCCCCCAAAATATGCCAGGACTTAAACACCCAATATGCCAGGACTTTCCCCAGCAATATGCCAGGACTTTCCCCCAAAATATGCCTGGACTTAGCCACCCAATATGCCAGGACTTAAACACCCAATATGCCAGGACTGTCCCCAGCAATATGCCAGGACTTTCCCCAGCAATATGCCAGGACTTTCCCCCAAAATATGCCTGGACTTAGCCACCCAATATGCCAGCCAGAACTTCCTTCCTTTACTTACCTCGTCGCTGCTGCTGCTGCTGCTCTGTCTCCGGTGCTGGGCCGCCTGTGGCTGAGAGGGAAGCGTTGTGCGCTCCCCTCCAGCCAATGCGCTTTCAATAAAGTTTAAAAAAAAAAAACTTTACTGAATGCGCATTGGCTGGAGGGGAGCGCACAACGCTTCCCTCTCAGCCACAGGCGGCCCAGCACCGGAGACGCAGCGACGCCGACGAGGTAAGTAAGGAGGAGGATTTTTTTATTTTTTTTTTGGAAGCAGGGTTCCGGCGCCCCCAGCCAAGATGCGCCCTAGGCAGCTGCCTAGGTCGCCTTACTGGTGGCGCCGGCCCTGGATTAGGGTGTGCCCAGGCACACCCGGCACACCCCGTGCGCACGCCTATGCACATACATACAGTCTGTCAGACACACACACACTCATACATACAGTCGTTCACAGACACACTCATACATACATTCATACATACATACAGTCGTTCACAGACACACTGATACATACATACATACATACATACAGTCTGTCGCAGACACACACTCATACAAACATGCAGTCTGTCAGACACACACTCATAGATACAGTCTGTAACAAAGACACATACACTCAGAGTCAGTCACATAGACACACACACTCCTACATGGTCTTTCACATACACTCATACATACAGTCTGTCAGACACACACACTCATAATCAGTCACATATACACACAAACTCATACAGTCAGTCCCAGACACACAAACTCATACAGTCAGTCACAGACACACAAACTCATACAGTCAGTCACAGACACACAAACTCACACAGTCAGTCACACACACTATATCTCATTGCAGGGAAGGTGGGCATTTCCGTTCCAGGTTTGTCTGTGCCTCTTACAAAGGCACAGACCATCATTACTTATTAATTACATTATTTTGCCCATTCATTTGTCAGTTTTATTTTGCCCACATTCATTTGCCAGTGGTTTTTTTTGCCCAAATTCATTTGTCAGGGTTTTTTTTGCCCACATTCATTTGCCAGGGATTTTTTTGCCCACATTCATTTGCCAGGGTTTTTTTTTTTGCCCACATTCATTTGCCAGGGTTTTTTTTTTTTTGCCCACATTCATTTGCCAGGGTTTTTTTTTTTTTTGCCCACATTCATTTACCAGAGGTTTGTTTTTTTTGCCCACATTCATTTGCCAGGGTTTTTTTTTTTTTGCCCACATTCATTTGCCAGGGTTTTTTTTTTTTTGCCCACATTCATTTACCAGGGTTTTTTTTTTTTGCCCACATTCATTTGCCAGGTTTTTTGTTGCCCACATTCATTTGGGCAGTAATATTGTGCCAGCTAGATGCCCAGTAATATAGTGCCAGCCAGAGCCCATTAATATAGTGCCAGCCAGATGCCTGTAATATTATGATAGTCAGAGCCCAGTAATATAGTGCCAGCCAGATGCCTGTAATATTATGCCAGTCAGAGCCCAGTCATATAGTGCCAGCCAGATGCCTGTAATATTATGCCAGTCAGAGCCCAGTAATATAGTGCCAGCCAGATGCCTGTAATATTATGCCAGCCAGATGCCCAGTAATATAGTGCCAGCAAGATGCCTGTAATATTGTGCCAGCCAGATGCCTGTAATATTATGCCAGTCAGAGCCCAGTAATATAGTGCCAGCCAGATGCCTGTAATATTATGCCAGCCAGATGCCCAGTAATATAGTGCCAGCCAGATGCCCAGTAATATAGTGCCAGCCAGATGCCCAGTAATATAGTGCCAGCCAGACGCCTGTAATATTGTGCCAGTCAGAGCCCAGTAATATAGTGCCAGCCAGATGCCTGTAATATTGTGCCAGCCAGATGCCTGTAATATTATGCCAGTCAGAGCCCAGTAATATAGTGCCAGCCAGATGCCTGTAATATTATGCCAGCCAGATGCCCAGTAATATAGTGCCAGCCAGATGCCCAGTAATATAGTGCCAGCCAGAGCCCAGTAATATAGTGCCAGCCAGATGCCTGTAATATTATGCCAGTCAGAGCCCAGTAATATAGTGCCAGCCAGATGACTGTAATATTATGCCAGTCAGAGCCCAGTAATATAGTGCCAGCCAGATGCCTGTAATATTATGCCAGTCAGAGCCCAGTAAAATAGTGCCAGCCAGATGCCTGTAATATTGTGCCAGTCAGAGCCCAGTAATATAGTGCCAGCCAGATGCCTGTAATATTATGCCAGTCAGAGCCCAGTAATATAGTGCCAGCCAGATGCCTGTAATATTATGCCAGTCAGAGCCCAGTAATATAGTGCCAGCCAGATTCCTGTAATATTTTGCCAGTCAGAGCCCAGTAATATTATGCCAGTCAGATGTCTGTAATATTATGCCAGTCAGAGCCCAGTAATATTATGCCAGTCAGATGCCTGTAATATTGTGCCAGTCAGAGCCCAGTAATATAGTGCCAGCCAGATGCCTGTAATATTATGCCAGTCAGAGCCCAGTAATATTGTGCCAGTCAGATGCCTGTAATATTATGCCAGTCAGAGCCCAGTAATATTGTGCAAGTCAGATGCCTGTAATATTGTGCCAGTCAGAGCCCAGTAATATAGTGCCAGCCAGATGCCTGTAATATTATGCCAGTCAGAGCCCAGTAATATAGTGCCAGTCAGATGCCTTTAATATTATGCCAGTCAGAGCCCAGTAATATTATGCCAATCATATGCCTGTAATATTGTGCCAGTCAGAGCCCAGTAATATAGTGCCAGCCAGATGCCTGTAATATTATGCCAGTCAGATGCCTGTAATACTGTGCCAGTCAGCCCCCCCCCTCCCCTAGTACTTACACTTCACTGCTCCGTGTCCCCCGCCGGATGTCTCCTCCGTGCAGTCTTCCCTCTTGCACGGAGGAGGGAAACAGTCACCGGATGTGACGCAACGTCACATCCGGGGTCAGTTTTTTTTATTTTATTTTTTATGGCCGTCGCATCCATCGGATGCGGCTTGCCGGAAAAAAGCGGCAAGCAGGGGCTGGGGGCCCCGTTTGCCTCGCGTTCTGGGGGGGATTTCACCCTACCTGTCCCCCCCACATTTTTTCCTGGGGGGGATCCGTCCCCCCCATCCCCCCCGCTTCCTACGCCCATGCACATACAGTACCCACACAAATTATATGTTGTTTTTATCATCATAAGAAGGGCTTTCATTAGATACCATTATGTTCATCATATCTTATAATTTACTACAAAAAAAATCATAAAAGATGATGAAAAATTTAAAAAAACACACTTTTTCTAACTTTGACCTAAAATATAATTTACACAAATAAAATCATTAAAAAAAAACCCGTCTTTTTTGTTTTTTCCTATATTGATCTTTTGACCCCAACCCGAACCCAAAATTTAACCCTAACACTAAATTTAACCCCAACTCTAATCCTTATTATATCCCTTAATATTTTTTAACTTTTATTTAATTTTAACCCTATCCCTTATGCTAAAAAATATTTAATTTTAACCCTATAGGCTAATATAGCTAGATAACCTGTTTTTAATTAATTACATATTTATTTTAAATATTTCCCATTGCAATGCTACTAAACTACCACTAGGGGTAGTCAAGTAGCATATTCAGAGCGACAGAAGTGAAGTTACTTTCACTTCCGAAGCTCAGACCGGCTGAGGACTTAGCCATATTGACGGAGCAGCATGCTCCGTCAATATGGCTCCCCACGATCGCTCCGGGGGGCGATCGTGGAGGTCCCGAAATAGAAATTTCGGTGCTGGCTATTGCCTCGATGTCGAGGCAATAGACCAGCACTGTTCATTCAATGCAGGACGTGCCTTTGTCGTTAAGGGAGTTTCTCCCAGGACGTGCCTTTGTCGTCAAGGGGTTAAGGTGTTTACAGTTTTAAGCAAGTAATATACGTATCTGCATAAGATTTATCCACATGAAAGTATGCAGAGGCATTCACATGTTCAAATGAAGTAATCAACTCCAAAAGGAAAAGATTAGGGTGGAAATGAAGGAGGGGGATTAGGTACGCTGAGAGAGGTTTGCTGCTGCATCAATGGGAAAACAGAGTCTTGTGAAGGCAAACAGTATTGTGAAAGGAGAGAAGGGGGGGGGGGGTGAGGATGAAGGTAAAGAAGAAAAACAAAATTGGGGATAAACCACAAGTGGCAAAGACCACTTGTGACATGAAAAATGGGTGACTTTATGTCTTTATGAGTCAGGTGACTGCTCGATGCAATCATACAGTAAACCACACAATAAACCTTGAATGGTTCCTTCACAAGTAAAGAGGGGGGCTCAGTCTGCATGTCTTCCGTGCAGGTTTGTTATGTTATCTTTTTTGTTTTGCAATGCGAAAGGCATACCCCATTAGTATGGACCCTCGCAGGACTGCAGTGACTTTTTAGTGCTCTTTTTTCCAGGGTTGTGCGTGAGAGGTCTGTATATAGCGAGATCTAATTTTCACGGCTCATGTTACGGTAATCTGCAAATATGTTTTCTTGGTCTACAAGGTAGTGTAATGAGTATAAGATGCCTGGAGAGCCTCTGGCTTGTCCGTTACGTTGCAGACCATTTCCAGTAGCATATCAGACTGGTCCCATATAAATAGCTATTCCAGATCTGAAATGAATGTCAAGTCTTCTCTGCATTAGCACAAAGCAACCACAGACATACAAATCCATCTCCATAGACAATTAACCAAACAAACAACTATTTAGAGTGTAATTAACATTCTTGTTTTTCTTAGGAGAGTGCATACATTTATTTACATTGAAATGTATCTGCCAATAAACTGCCCATTCTCTCATTGTGTATAAATCCCTTTGCAGAGAAATAGCTTCCTGTTTTGACTTTATTACCATACATAATTTTGTGTCATGTGCAAGAATTGAGAATTTGATTTCATCTTCCAAAAAAACAAAAAAACAATTAAAAATAATAGGCCCAATGACAGTCCTGAGGCACAGTACTTAAAAGCCTTGAATCAACTGGAAATGTTCCATTTATAGCCACCTTCTGAATTCTATCTTGCCACAAGCTCCCTACCATATACAAATACATTTTTTTAATCCAATGGCCTAGATTCCATGCTGACCGTCAAGGCTAGAAAAAAAGATAAAGTATTTTTATCACGTTATTCTGCTAACTTCCCGCTGTGAATCTGCTTTCTTACTGTGTTAAAGCACTAGTTCATCAGAATGGAAAGAACTTAGTTTTGAAAATAATGGTTGTTTTTCCCACCAAAATCTTTTAGTTTATTGCTAGGGGACTGGGACTCAGCCCCTATAGCCCCACTTAAACAAAATAATACAGGGCCAATAGGCACCCATGGGGCCATGAGCCAGAGTTATGACCATGGCCCCATAAAATAAACATATTAATAGCTACACCTGGCCCATACAATAAATGAAATAAATAAAATGAATTTATTTAATCCACCCTACCTACCCCCCTATGTCTACCTTGCCCAGGTAGGTAAGCATGAAATAAATAAAATGAAGACACCTATAAAACAAATCTACCCTTCGAGTACAATACAAATCACTTCCTACTCTCTTAGCACAGATAGGGTGCCCTGTGAATTTTTTCTTACCTATTAAACATGTCCCCCGAAGATCTGTGACACGTATTGAGTCCTATTGTCAACTTTGGCCCAGGGAAAAGGACCATTATAAAAAACAAACAAACTCACTTAAAAAACAAGGCGCGCCACAAAAAAAAATGTATCCCTATCTCTGAGCATCCATCCTTAGTGGAGAACATATGCAAGAAGAAATCTCTGTCAGCCCTACCATTGACTGAATATTTATTTATTTTACTGGGTCACAGCATAGCACCAGACCATGACCCCAAGCGAGCCATACATTTTTGCTTTATGGGCCAGGGGTGGGAAACCTGTGGCCCTCCAGCTGCTGATGAACTATATCTCCCATAATGCTCTTGCAGATAAGAGGCTGGCAGAGGAACGTGGGAAATGTAGTACTGCAAAATCTGGAGGACTGTAGGTTCCCCGTCCCTGGGGTAGGGTATAAAGGGAGCCCCTTCATTATTTATTTGGCTAGGATAAGTGAGTTATTAGGTCTCAGTAGGGGGGGGGGGCTGTTTTATTTTTGTGCCATTTGGACTAAGCAGAGCTTTCCTGAATGGGGAATCCCTGCTCCTCAAAGTGTCATTAACTGGAAGTGATCCACCCACAACTTATGTATTACCATATTATTATCATTTTTAATTGTTATTTTTAATGGAAAGCTGAATGTGCTGGTTGTGTGGAAAGTGGTATTGTGCTGTCACCTTGGAATATTACTAGGTTTAACACGCTATTAATTTACTCATACTGCAGGGTAGACCTGTGATGTTGCCCAGAACTACACCTTACATAGAGAATTCCTTGGGCTATATTGTCTTGCCTTCATTACCCACTCCCAAACAAAACAAGTGATGCTTGAAGCACAATGAGACATCTGCGTGGAGTACCTCAGGGATTTGTCCTGGGTCCTCTTCTTTTTAATTTATTTCTTAACAATCTCCCAGAATGTGTCAGTGTTTTCCGATAACACAAAACAGAATAGGGTAATACAGTCTGAACTAGATGTGTGTTCATTATACGAGGAATTGGACAATTTGGGTAACTAGGCAGATAAATGGCAATTGAGATTCAGTGTAGACAAAGGTACAATTATGCATTTGGGGTATTATAATAAAAATGCAACATATAATTTAAAGAGTGTTTAATCTACTCATGAAAAAGATTTGAGAGTAATTATAGACAATAGACGTAGCAGTAGTGCACAGTGTATATATTAAAAGGTGTATTGATTAATTGGAGATTATTCTGCCTCTTTACAGGTTCATGGTAGGAGCCCACTCTGAATATGCAGTTCAGTTCTAGGCACCTTGTCTAAAAAAAACCACATTATGTAACTAGAGAAAGTGCAGAGGAGGGCTACAAAACTAATGGGGAAAGGTAAATTAGTTGGATCTGTAGGGAAGTGACAAAAGAAGAATTAAAATAGCTTCTCCCTCCATCCAGAGTGCCCTACTGAGGAGATAGAAAGGGGTTTAAAGTCATTCTATCAACCTAAAAACTGGAGAAATTGTGAATGTAGAGAATAAAATATGGTGAAAATGTATCTATAATATAAAATTGCAAGCAAATGCATAAACTAAGCAATTAGGGAGAAATTAATTATAGGATGGACAGCTTGCCCATGTCAGTAAACAATCCAGAGACATATGTTGAAATAAATCACTTCCAGGTTATACTCAAACATTCATACAATTCTTCCTTTATTGACAGGGCAGTAGTAAAAGCATAGTCACAGATATTTGGAAGACGATGTATCCCATGTCCACATTACGCACACCTAGGTGTGCAATAAAGAAAGAATTGTACAATTGTTTGGGTCCAGCCTTGAAATGGTTTATGTAAAAAAACTTCTCTGGATGGTTTTTGGTAAGCGTTTAAGAGTTCATATTACTGCCATAATTGAATCATAGCAATGGGATCCCTGCCTCTCCAGAGATTCTTTCAATAGACAGTGAGTGTGATTTCCAGTCTGCATGACCACATCCACTTTAAGGTTGCCTCCTAATTTTCTTGTAGCTTACCCATGTCTCCCAATTATCCCTGATCCCCCAGATTATATTAAAATAAAATAAAACAATTTTTTTAAAGTTGGGATAGGGTTAGTATCACTATAGGAAATTCCCTCCCAAAAAATGGTTTCTAAAAAAGCAATGCGCCACTTTTAATTTTTTCCTTATAACTTGCAAAAAAACAGGACAAATATTACAATCTATTTAGCAGGTTTTTTCATTAGTGTTTGGAGATGTGTAGAAGATTTTTCAAGATCTTTTACATTTTCCACCATGATTTTTTATAGTAAATAATATGATATGATCATATTAATAATATCTAAACAAAGCACTTCTTATCCAGAAAAAAACCAATATATAATTTGTGTGGGTACAGTAAACGATAAAGAGGAAAATTACAGCTAAACACAAACACTGCAGAAGTGTTAAAACAGCCACTGTCCAGAACAACCAACAAAGGTCCGGTCACGAAGGGATTAATATAACACTAATAAAAATAGTCAAATGCATGAACCTATCATTCCATTCATTCCTGATCTAAAAGAAGGCCAAAAAACCCTTATTAAGCTATTTCAGATTTTTAAACTTAGAATGAAAAATATCTTCTTGACACCAAAAAGGCAATCATATTTTTCCTTGGATATTAAAATATTAATGTTTATTATTTATAGCCCTGTATTTCCTGCTTTATTAAAAAAAAAAAAAAAATATCCAGGCCCTTTTTTAAGCCATCTTTTGTTTTTGATGTTATGCTGATCCTTCTATTCTGCGTTTATTTGAGAACCTCCCAGAGGAAGATGATTTCACCTAACACATTTCAACCGACATGTTGAGCCATTAAATCTTTAAGCCCATGTGACTGCCATGTATTGTATCTTTATAACATGAAGCTCAACAATATTATGCTTCTCTTGTTGTTTTCTTGTTTTTTCTTTTATATATACTGAATACTGGGCTCCTGACAGTGCTGTATTTACCGCGAGGCATCCTAGGCGGATGCCCCCCAGCACTGAAAAAAAACCGTCCCTTTAAAAAAAAAAAAAATACCACGCTTGCAGGCAGAGACGGAGGTGAGATGGGATCGGAAGATCCCCCCTCACCATCGCTCTGCCTGCCAGGCTGCACGGGGAGCCGAACAGGCAGCACAGTTAAACCTCCGTGCTGCCTGTTCGGCTCCCCGTGCAGTCTGACACGGAAGTGCCGACAGTCACGTGACGGGCGCGCTGACGTCATACGCGCGCCCGGTCACGTGACCTGTCGGCACAATCGCCGGGAAGCCGACCAGGCAGCATAGAGGGACCATGCTGCCTGCCACTAGCCACCAGGGAAAGGTAAGTGCTGATGGGAGTCAGAGTGTGTGTGATGGAAGACAGTGTGTGTGACTGAGTGTGATGGGAGTTAGAGTGTGTGTGATGGGAGTCAGTGTGTGTGACTGAGTGTGATGGGAGTCAGAGTGTGTGTGATGGGAGACAGTGTGTGTGGCTGAGTGTGATGGGAGACAGTGTGTGTGCGATGGGAGACAGTGTGTGTGACTGAGTGTGATGGGAGTCAGAGTGTCTGTGATGGGAGACAGTGTGTGTGATGGGAGTCAGTGTGTGTGACTGAGTGTGATGGGAGTAGGAGTGTGTGACTGAGTGTGATGGGAGTAGGAGTGTGTGACTGAGTGTGATGGGAGTATGAGCTTGATGTGATTCTGAATGTTATGTGTGATGGGGTTCATGAAATGGAGGTGATGGGGCATGTCTTAGGTGTGTAACGTGGGTGTGCAGCTTGGGTAGGGGGGTGCCCGGATTTTGTCTGCCTAGGGCAGCACAAAATCAAGATACACCACTGGCTCCTGATTGCCTTGTTAAACATTTAAAAGGCAAATATGTTTTTAGTTTGTTTTGTGTATTGCACTAGGTGGTAGACACTGAGCACACCAACACCATATATTTTGTATTTATCAGGAGTTCTATGTGTTGCTATAAGCTAGATGTCTCACTTTTAAAATCTGGCTCCATTGAATAGTATTGGGCATGTGACACTTTACACTTTGTCAATTTCCAATGTATTAACACTGTAGGATAAATAATAGACGCGACTAAACAAATAATATCCATACTAGACATGTAAACAAATCAGTGTGATCAGCCTGTCAAACACAATGTAATCAGATGTTGACCATTCCAGATATAAATTGACAATGGAAACAAAACGCATACCTTTGAACACTATTTATTTATCAAAAAGGTTCTTACAGAAATAAGATTACAATGATGCAAGAAAAACACATTTTCTAGATGTCTTTAAATATGTTTTCTGATAATGCTTCTGATTTGTTCTGTTTAGATGTTCTGAAAATGAAGAGTAAAGAATAAATTAAAAACATGTATGTTTTGCAACAACAGGGCTGAACTTGATGGGCGCAAGTTAAAACTACTATATAATTACTATATATTATTGCTGCATAACTTCATCTTACTGTATTTGTTGCTGCACCTTGCCACACTTTTCTCTTTCTATGCCCTCAAAGATATACTGAATATAAAAAAGATCTCTGAATATAATTTTTTGAACAGCATCGATGGTAACAAAAATCTACAGTACTTGTTACATAGATCCAACTCAACAAAATTATAAAGGTGTGCTAAAAAATCCACTCTCTTTTATTCTCTCATCAACCACATCCCAAACTTTCCTCTGACAGTACATCACAATACATAATTAATAATAATAATAATAATAATAATAATACATATTTTCTCCTTGGGTGGTGGGAGCTCTTCTTTCGTGAGGGACCTGAGGCCCATGCTTCAGCCAGTCCAGCATCACTAGCATGGTGCCGTGGTGTCCTTTCCAATGCCTAGTGAATAAGATTGCTGGGATATGAGGTACCCTAGTACTCTGAATCAAGAAGCCATGAGATGTAGCATAATACAGAGTTCTATGCATAATAAAAGATGGCCCTCTCTCTCAATTAGACACTAGAATATTGGGAACATTAACTTTTGTGTTCTCATTTTTTGGGCACGTGGTCCTCAAAGGTTGTAGCTCATTTGGACATGAGAAGGACTAGCTTGCACAACATTGTTTCATGGGTGGCTCATAGGAAAATGGGTGAAGTAAAGATCAGTTGTCTTCACCGCTTCTGTTTGGAGTCTATGCTCATGCTTTTTTTATTTTTGGAAAATTAACTCACAGCGTTGATCCAGGAGATGTAAGCGGACACTCTGGTGAACACTGTTGGTTTAAGATAGGCATTGCATCCAAGGGAAGACACAAAGCTAGTCACGCCATGAACTTGATAAACTCCATTGACAGCGCAGTTGAGGGGTCCACCAGAATCTCCCTGTAATACAAAAATACATAATTACACACTAAATCGAGACACAGGAATTAATAGGCTTTAAATAACTTCATTGTGTTTGGTGCCATCATTGGTGCTGTTTGAAATATAAAAATAGGAATATTAATTTCACATGGTGTTAAAGTGTATAAGAGATTTACTTTCAGAAGTCAATCTAGAATGGATGTAAAACATGTGTGTGCATGTATCTGTACATCTATTCACCTTTATATCTATTTATAGTCGAGCTCTCATGGATGATATACATGAAGACACTAAATCCTATAGTTAAAGAGATATACCAGGAATTATGGGCGTCTATTCAAAGACGAGTGATCTATGGTGAACTATATGGTGCTAATAATCATTACCCTTTCACTTTTGACAGTGAGTAATATCATATGGTTCTTCTCACAGCTACAAAAGAAATGACCCAATGTGAAGTGCAGCACTTAGAGTTCCTCTCCCTACAGTAAATGGCCTGTTTATTTCCTGTTTGAAAGACAATTTGAATTGCCAGATTTAAATATTTTAACTAAAACATATAGTCCATATTCATGATGCTGTACGTCTGTCAAAAGAAAATAGACAAATAATTCTTACATTGCATCCAGAACGAACTCCATCACCACCGGCACACACCATGCTGGTCTTGACTGTGCTTCCCCAATAGGAGCTAGTAGAACAGGTTGAGTGGGCTACCACAGGCAGAGGGGCTTGTTGAAGAATGGAAGGAAGGGATCCGCCAGCTGAGGGAAGCACAGATATTAAAGCAACTCTTTAACATGGCAGGAGGAATGTCTTTGACATTTCCCTAGCTAAGATACTGCATTACAATCATATTGTTTAACTTTGAGTAATCAGTTTTTTTGTGATTAGCTTGGTGATATGAGCTGGATAAAGCAGATGGTTAATACATTTTATAAACAAGTTTTCTCCAATTTTTTGCTCAGTAATTTGTGCCCAAATGCAGACTATATTCATAACCTATACACAGTTCAGGGACCTCTTTGAAGTTACTATTAAACAGGTAATGGAAAGAGGGTGCATTGGGGTGAGGCAGGTTATTGAATGGAAAAATATTGGACTAATTTGTAGCCATAACAAAAAAGCTGAGTTGATCACTTCTGTTCTCAAAGTTTTTTTTAGTGTACTATACTTACTTACAAAGACTACAATAAACATAAAGCATGAAGGCCAGAGACACAAGACTCCCCATCCGCCTAGTAAAACCAACAATAAAAAAAAGTGAAGAACTGCTTACAATAGATTGAAAATTATAATGACCTCGCACCCATGAACCATTTGTAACCAGATCTATTCTTTGCTTTTTTTTTATAACTTTTATCCATGAACATTTCACCTCTCTTGCTTGTCTCAGAATGTGTCACTAGTATGGAAAGTCTGCCATATACACATGCTACTTAGCTATTATATATATTTTTTAATGTTGTACGGTTCAAGATATGACTTACTGGTGGTCCTGCCCCATCCTGAAATGGTGCAAGCATAATTGTTGGCAAGGACGGCTCCATCACTGGGCAGTGTAGCCAGCTTCACGTAGCTATTCAGGGTGGCACTAGCGGACAGGAAAACGATAGCAATATCGTATCTATAAAAAGGAGGGCGGCAATGTTGAAGATGGTAGAATTCATTAAATTAATATGCATATGTTACAAAGTGTTAAGTTTCATTAACCTAATCTCTATTGCTAGGTAAGTTATTATTCTTTATTATTTTAACAATAAGAAAGTCTGAGTACTAAGAAATTGTTTTTTTTGCAATACCTCTCTCTATCTGACATGTATAATACTTACCCAGCTGCTACATTGTTGGTGTTCCAGCTAGCATGACGCAGTGTCCTTGATACAGAAATGGTCTGCTCGGTCCCATCATTGGCACTCAGGCTGTGTTCTCCCAGAACAACACGGTAGGAAACCACCCTGTTCATAAAGGAGGAAGAAAAAAATTAAGAAATGATGGTGGTGCTCTATATATACAGAGGATGAAGCAATGTTACCGGTTTCTGAATTAGCAAGGAACAGATGTAACAGATGTAACCAGAAAATGCACAGTTTATACTGATTATACCTATATAGAGGCTGTTTTTCCACTTATTGGTGTGTGCTTTGTGCACTCTCTTGGTGGGGGTTGAGGACAACAGCAAAGTGGTGCCTGTGGTAACATCTTGCACACACACCTCTCCCTGCTGTCATGTGTTCTAAAAATCAGATAATCAGGTGTCATGTGACATCCCAATGCTCTATCTCACGGATGCATGGGCAACACAAGACCCTGCTAAGGTCACCATGGATAAAAACTCCTCTTCAAAAATATAGGTGGCTAAGGATAAATGGATTTGGAGTTCACATTACAGTGTGAAATCACAGCTCTGTTGCTTTAAAACCTTATTTTACCTGGCCTGTGGAATATACCATAGTTCCAAGGATGTGCAAATAATCATGTTGGATGAGCATGATAGGCTATTTCTTACAATACTCAAATGAAATGGAAAATATAGTTTTCTCTCTTGAAAGACCTATTTGACCTTTGTTGACCTTAGTTCACCTTAGAAGCAATGTTGCCTCTATCCAGTCTAATGAGCCTGTTGAATGCAAAGATGGTGATGTGAGTTTTATCCATTGAGAACAAATTGACTTTTTTCCAAAGACTATAGAAATAATAAGCAAGGCTTACTCCTATAATCTAAAACAGTGTTAGCTAACTATTTTAATGTGAAGGGCCGCTCACCATAAACAGGTATGGGGGCCAAACGTACTAATTTCATGAGGTAGTATGATAAAACCAATGGTATTTTTAGCCAGCATAGAGGATACACCAAACCCTGGAATTCTACCACATGCACGACAATAATACAAGAGAACAGTCAGACAAAGTGTGTGTTTTTAAGAAAGACAGACTAACAAACAATGGTAGTCGTGTTATTTTATTTTTAGTGAACCGCTGGAGGAAGACAGGGATAATCCCATCAGTTTCAAAATCCCCTATACCTTTTGCAGATAATCTAGAATATAGTGTTTTCTCTGTTATTAATAAAACATCCTTGGTACCTTGCTTTGGCTCAAATAGGTCTCTGCAACTTCCAGAAAAGTTTTGATTTCAAGACTATTATATATACAATTATATATAATACATACCTTTTTACATCCCTATACTTTTAGTTGCTCTTACCTGTCTACACAATGGGCAGCAGTCAGAACACGGTTAGCACGGATCAGGGAACCACCACAAGTGTGATACCAGCTGCTGCCAGACTGATACTGGAGGGAAACCTACATGGATAAATTTAAGAGCATCAAATAAGGTTACTTTAGCAAAAATAGGGATAACAAAAATTAAGGGCATTAATGAATATATCAGATAAGAACCAGTTTTACCACATGGCTTCCATGAATTTAATAAACTGGGCACGATTTAAACATGACAGTGTCTCAAGAACATGTCACTTAATAGAGACTTACACAGTTATACACCTCTGCTCTATAACACTCCAAACAAACTTACATTTGCTCTCTCATATTGACCTCTATTATTTCCCTCACCTCTCCCCAATCCCACCACAGCTTTATTACTTCTCAGTAATTCAGCTGTGGAAGCTACCTGACCATTCAGTGTATTAGTCTGAACAAAACAAATTCAAAGCATTTGGAACTCGAGTGCCGACATGTTTTTGTTTTCCACACTTACTTGCCAGGGCCATGCATTTTTTGCAGCATTTGTTCCTCCTACTACACGTACATTTTCTTCTAAAAACCTGACATCTTTAGAACATTGTCCTATGGTGAACAAAAAAGGCACACAGTTGGTATAATCCCACTGAATATTTACTATCTGACATAAAGTAACCATTATTTGATTAATATACATATTTGCATAATACATATTATGTACTTATTTAATACATATATCATTTTAAGGAGTTGTAGCAATGGCCTTCTAAGCAACAGTGTTGTGATATGAATATAATTTACATTTTGTCTGTGTTAGAAACAGGTCAAGATCTAGTTAAGCTGTAGAGTGACCACTATCACACTTTCAAATTAGAAAATGGTAGGACATAGTAAACACAATGATGACAGGAAGACCTTCTGAGACAGCAAGCTCAGCCCCTGAAATTATCTGGGCTAATTATGATCGGTCACCAGGGCATGTGGAGGTCGTCAACATTTTCATCGGAGGATAGAAAACACTTAAGCAACTGTCAGACCTTCTATATGTGTGTGAGAATAATCACTGTGATATACAAATTTGGACCTGAAGTCACTGAAATGACAACAGTGTGGACTACTCCCTATATTTTTTACGTCTCTGCCAGCAAGAAACTCAGTGTACTTGATATACCCCTGCTCTAGAAGCAGGGAAAATATATTAAGCACATACTAAGCATTTATAAGGAGGCTTTTTTTTTCATTTTTTATAATTCTTAGTAAAATACAATTACTATTTGTCTACATTGCATCAAAATCAACTTAACTGTACTTCTGTTGACGTCATCCTGGTTAGAACCCTGGTAATTAAGCCTGCTATAATGGACAGGGCATGTATGTGGAAGTGGGAGTGTGTAGGGGTCATGGACTGGGCAAGGGGAGGGCTTGGGGGAAGCAGTATAAAAGTCTGTGCCAGCCCTCCCCTTGCAGCAGCCATTTTACAACCCCTGCATACACTCAAAAAGTTCCCACCACCCGTCCCTTTATTTGGATTGTATTGTTTATTATGTCTCACTATGTTTTTCTATTGTCGCAGCGGGGGGCATGTCCTTGCCGGTCAGGGTTTGTGAAAGAAAAGGGAGGAGTGAAAATGTGATGGTTATGTTTTTTGGGCTCGGCCCTCCCCTAACCTTTTAGAAGTAAGAAATCACTACGTGCCCACTGAGGGAGGAGAGTTCGGCTAATGGTCAGCATGGAGGAGTAAGGTAAAAGGGTAAAGAGACCCTAGGACGAGGGGGGAGGGGAGCATCATTGTTTTTTTAGTGCTACTTGCACAATAATATATGGTTATATTGTTTTATATAAATGTTAGTTCAGGTGACTGGCAAGGATTTTTAGGTGATTTGTTATGCTGCATTTATTTGAGAATTAAAAATATTTAAGGTGATTGGCTGATAAAGTCCTAACCAGTTGTTATGTTAATAAATTCGCTGTGGCCTTTTATTCACCAACAAAAGTCTCTTGTGTCTTTATTGGGGTTTAGGGTAATGGGGTACTTGGGGTAACCAGTAACACTATCCACACTCTAACATACAGGTGCTTTCCCAGTAAACGGCAAACACATGAATATAAAACCAGGACTTATTAACTATCATTTAGTGAAGGAAATTTAGGGAAAGCCATTTGTTCAATGGTTTTTTTGTACATGGCCAAGAGCATCACAAAAATAAGTTTTAGTTATTGTTTTCTGTAGAGAAAGTCCAGTGCATACCTGCCAAAGACCTGGGACACATCGGGGGGCATCACAAAAAAGGGGGAGAGTCATGTTGTCTAATAGGAGCATCATTTTTTCTAAAAAGTACGTAAAAGATGTATAGGAGAGTTGGAAGAGACTGGAGAAACTGACAGCAGCTTCTACAGAATGGGTCTTACCACAAAGGACGAGAGCAGCAAGTACAAGGAGCCTGAACATCTTGAAAAGAATACCTACAAAGTATGGTACTGAGTTAAGCCTCTTATATAGTCATTACTGAAGAGGTGGAACACTAACAGATGGTAATAGTGCAACAGGTGTAAATGTATTTCTGAGTTTTTATCATTACAGGGATATCAAGAAATCTATTACTGGAGGTTGATATTAGCTCACTCATTCATTTGAGCTTTAAACAAACATTGCTGTAACCTGCAGTTGTCCACTCCCCCTATACTGCTAAAGCCACATCAACAACTTCTTGTCTCAAATTTGACCTGTACTTTCACATACAATTTGGCAGATCCATGCATCAGGGTCACTATTATTTTGCTGAACACACATTGGAGTTTTCAAACTCCCCAAATTCACAATGTTCAATGTGAGATCGTTGACAGGAATTAGTGGTATATTGATTGAAATAAAATGTAAAAATATCCCATAGGAAATACCCGGGATTGTCTAGTTTGGAAAAACTATTTAAATTGCTGGCTCTAAAACTGCTCAGAATTGGAAATGGCCAAACAAAGTACAGATTTTTGAACTAAAACATGCATGTCTACCAACTAGCTGAAAATATGAGCACCTGGCAGGTGCAGAAGGTAGCAGAACCCAGACATCTTGCTGCACACTTGTGCAAATGTAACGCTTATTAGATGTCGCAGATGACAAACCAGTCAGTATGATCAGTAGTGACAAGTCCAATAGCTTGGTATCCAAGGGATAATCAAAGAGAGGTCACAAACAAACAAACAAAAAGACAGAGGAAGGATGAAAAGGAGCAGTGTACAAGTGCGGCCAAGGCCAGAAACCGTGAATCAGATAATTAAGTAATAGGATAAGAAACCAAGAGGTAATCACATGTCAAGTTCCTTGTGTGACAGTTCTAGAACAACTTAATATAATTTTTACAGACAGATTAACTCCATGAAGAATGAATTCCCAGCATTATTAATGCCAGACATCTTACACCCTCTTGCGTGTTACATCTTGCGTCAATTTGGCATTGTAGTCATGGTCATGACTGGTGCTCAAGTGATGCTGACTAGACACTGGCGACTTGCATGCCTATACAGACACCATCATTCATAGTACTGTTGCTGGTTAGATGGCATGTACAATGGGTTGGTTTTCATTGGATTTGGGGGTAGGGGCCGGACACCCCTCTACCCATGACAGATACGTCTATCATTTTAGCTGCTGTCTAATCCTGTGCTAAGTAAGTGTAAAGTATGTAAAGCGAAATGTTAAGTTAAGCCAGTTGAAACCAAGAACAAACAGGACTGAAGTAATAGCCTTCTCTATGGTAAAGTGCAGCTCAAACGTTTACAAGTTTTTTGTTGTTTTTTGGTAAATCAAAATCGATTAAGGTGTTTACAGTTTTAAGCAAGTAATATACGTATCTGCATAAGATTTATCCACATGAAAGTATGCAGAGGCATTCACATGTTCAAATGAAGTAATCAACTCCAAAAGGAAAAGATTAGGATGGAAATGAAGGAGGGGGATTACGTACGCTGAGAGAGGTTTGCTGCTTCATCAATGGGAAAACAGAGTCTTGTGAAGGCAAACAGTATTGTGAAAGGAGAGAAGGGGGGGGGGTTGAGGATGAAGGTAAAGAAGAAAAACAAAATTGGGGATAAACCACAAGTGGCAAAGACCACTTGAGACATGAAAAATGGGTGACTTTATGTTTCCATACTTGGACCCTCCTGGGTAAAGTCTAACACTAAAAGCGTATCTGGAAAGAAAAATGCAGTCCTGGACAATGGAACAAATTCAAACCTCACAGTGACTGCAAATGGCAGCATGGTGGCATCATCAGTCATCCAGTGCAGCAGTTAAAGTCATAAGAGTGCAAATCAGGCACAGAGTCAGGTGACTGCTCGATGCAATCATACAGTAAACCACACAATAAACCTTGAATGGTTCCTTCACAAGTAAAGAGGGGGGCTCAGTCTGCATGTCTTCCGTGCAGGTTTTGTAAGTTATCTTTTTTGTTTTGCAATGCGAAAGGCATACCCCATTAGTATGGACCCTCGCAGGACTGCAGTGACTGGTTTTAGTGCTCTTTTTTCCAGGGTTGTGCGTGAGAGGTCTGTATATAGCGAGATCTAATTTTCACGGCTCATGTTACGGTAATCTGCAAATATGTTTTCTTGGTCTACAAGGTAGTGTAATGAGTATAAGATGCCTGGAGAGCCTCTGGCTTGTCCGTTACGTTGCAGACCATTTCCAGTAGCATATCAGACTGGTCCCATATAAATAGCTATTCCAGATCTGAAATGAATGTTAAGTCTTCTCTGCATTAGCACAAAGCAACCACAGACATACAAATCCATCTCCATAGACAATTAACCAAACAAACAACTATTTAGAGTGTAATTAACATTCTTGTTTTTCATAGGAGAGTATTTTATGTTAAAATAAACATATTAATAGCCACACCTGGCCCATACAATAAATTAAATAAATAAGATGTATTTACTTAATCCACCCTACCTACCTCCTCAAAGTGTCATTAACTGGAAGTGATCCACCCACAACTTATGTATTACCATATTATTATAATTATTATTTTTTTTTTTTTAATTTTTAAAATATTTTTTTTAGGTAAATTGTAAATCAATACAATACAATCTTAGTATTATTCAATTGCAATAAGCAACAAATAAATTGTAACAATGTCATTGTCAACACACGTGATAATATCAATTACGTTTTTTTACAACATTAACACAATATCACTGATGTCCTGGGGCTTCGGTATTGCATGTGGGACCTGTTAATGTTATTTTGTGTTTTAATAAATTGCTTTGTCTGGGTTTTTATGGGTTTGGTGTAAAATGTATTCCGGATTGAGTGTTTTGTTTAAAAGATCTTCATTTCTTATCTTAACAATTTTACTCGTACATTCCAATTTCCGCCAAATTTTTGATTCTTGCAAAGCTGATGTTTACTAAATTATCCCACAACAGAAGCCCCAAGGGAACAGTGGGTCATAACGTAACGCGTATTGTTTCTGGTCAGTATTAATCAACGTATATGTAATTTATTTGATGCGGGTTAACCAGTCTATTGATCCAAAGTAGATTATGCATTGTTATTCATTCTTTTGCTTAATAAAATGACCAAGATTGTCAAAACATTTCAGTGAGTTGAATACAGGAGCTTCTACGACTTATTTTAAAACACAACAACATTATAACATTTTCAAACCTTATAAACTAGTTCCCGTTTATATCATAGATATTTATCCCATGTTAAAAATCATACTCATGACTCCAATGTTGATTGTACCAAAGCGTAAATATGTCGAACACCTCTTAGTGAGACCTCTCGGGCGATTTAGTAGGGTAGTTTCTAATAGCAACTATCATTTGGTTGTATGTAAAAATTTCTGCACAAGGGTTTTTTTTTTTTTTTTCCCCTCTTGGTTGAATATTAGTTTAGGGGGATCGGATCTGTATCAATGAGGAGCTGATTCATATACCATGGGGAATTTTGAAAAGTTTGTTTGATTAGCGTTTTTGTGTTTAGCGGCAGTGAATTGATATACCGATTCCATGTTATAAATAGTTGTTTTGTGCAATGTATTGTGTCATTTTGAGCTGTAAGCCAGCACATTCGAAATAGAAGAAAAAGTTTGTCTTGGAAGACCTCAAAGGAGGGTTCTTCTGGTTTAATCCAAAATTGCAGTATGGTTTTATTTGCTACTGCTTGAAGTATACGTGCTAGCTTGATACCCGGGAAAGGCGTGGGTGTAAGGCCAAAAATAGCAAAGTCAGGTGTTACGGGTAAGTGAATATTTAGGGTAGAAGTTGCTTATGTTTGGACTCATTGTCGAAATTTGCAGATGAGCCTACAGTTCCACAGACAGTGATCCAAACTGGCCTTGGGCATTTTGCATTTTGGGCAGTTATCTGTGTGGATGCTATTTATGTTTTTGTTCCTGGCTGGGGAAATATACCCTCTATGGAAGAGTTTCAAGAACATTTCTTTGTACGATGTGGATTTTATGATGGACAGCATTGTATTATGTGCTTTTAAGAGGTCCTCAGGGGTTAAGTGTGGTAACAAAGTGGACCATTTTTGGGGCCCCAATGATATTGTGGTGTAGTCGATGTTGATGCGTAAGGATTGTTGAATATGTTTCAAGTGTAGCCGTCTAGATTTAGATCTGTCTGTTAGGTCGTCTAAGGGGTTGTTCCAGTCTGTGTCAGAGAAATGAGAGATGCTGGAGGTTATGAAGCTGCGAACCTGTGCATAGGTAAAGGGTGTGATTAGAAGTTCGGGATATTTCTCTTTAAGAATTGTCAAGGGTAAGATTGTTTTAGTGAGAGGACACACCAGAGGTTTGATAAATGTGATGATGGCTGTCTCCCATTTAGTGAAGGGGTGTAAAGATGATCCATCCTGAAAGGATGGATTTCGCAGGAGAGGGTGAAATAAGGAGTGTTTAAATTGTAGATGTTGATCGGATCGTGATAACTGCCATGCCCGTAGTGGACCATATAATAATGCGTTGTTTCGGACTTCCGGTGGGAGTAATCCCACTGGGATGTGTAATAGGGCTTTAAGGTCGATTGTCTGATATAGTCCTTGGTCCATGGTTGTGTCTGTATAATGGTTTCCTTTGGTTATCCAGTCAATCACATGTCGTAGTAATGCTGCTAGGTTATATGCACGAATATTGGGGACATTTAAACCTCCAAGGAAGGTGGGTTGTTGGAGTTTTGTTAAACTAATTCTCGCTTTTTTCCCAGCCCAAATGAATGAGGTGAATGCAGAATTAAGGCGTCTAAGGTCTTTTTGTTTTCGTAGTAAAGGTAAGTTTTGTAATGGGTACAAAAGGCGGGGGAAGCTGATCATTTTTATTAATGCCACCCTACCCACATACGAGAGCATCAGTGAGTTCCAGGCCGTTAATTCTTCTGTGATTTTTGTTATGATATGGTTATAATTTGCCGAGTATAATTTGTGTGGGGCCTTTGGTAAAGTTATTCCCAAAAATTGTATTGATGATTGGGCCCATTGTAGGGAGGAAGGTGGCATGTGTGGGGGGATTTGAACTTTCCTTAAATAAAGTGCTTCAGATTTGTGATAATTTATCTTGAATCCACTAGTTTTGCCAAAGTCGTCAATTATGTCCACTATTTGTGTCCATTCCCTACCTGGATCGTTTATAAATAACATGACGTCATCTGCAAAGGCCACTGTCTTGAGAATTGTTTGTCCTATTTTTATGCCAGTCAGTCTGGGAGTGAGATGTATGATGCGAAGGAGGGGGTCCAAGGCTAAGTTAAAAAGTAAAGGCGATAAGGGACATCCCTGTCGCACCCCTCTTTCCAGGGGTATAGGTTCTGAAATCAGTCCATTTATCAGCAATGATGTGGTAGTATCTTGATATAAATTACGAAAGAGTCCTAGGAAATTTGGGCCAAAATATCTGAAATTGAACAGTCTGATTAAGTGAGCCCAAGACACGCTGTCAAATGCTTTACAGGCATCGAGTCGTATTAACGTGTTATGGTGGGGGTGTTTATTGTTGTGAGCCTTTATGATAGCAGCCAGTGCCTTTCTGATTCCTGTTGTAGATGACCTATTATGTGTAAATCCCAGTTGTGAAGGGTGTAGCAGCGATGGTAACATATGTTGTAGCCTGTTTGCTATGATCCTTGTAAGAATTTTTATGTCCGAGTTTAGGAGCGTTATAGGCCTGTAAGAATCTATTAGTTCTTTGTCTTTGCCTGGTTTTGCTATGAAAATGGTTTTAGCTGCTGTTAGAGTTGAGGTCGGGAGCTGTTCTAAATAAATTTTATTAAACAGGGAGGTCAGCACGTTCACAATGTCGGGACTAAGGAGCTTATAATATTCGGCAGGAAAGCCATCTGGGCCCGGGGTCTTCAGATTTGGTAAGGATTTGATTGTGTCAGTCATCTCTGTCAGAGTGATTGGGGCATTAAGTTGCTCTCTCTGGTCGTTTGTGAGTCTTTGCAATTCGGCTTGGATTAGTAGGGAAATGCCTGAGTTTACATCGTCTTGTGTTTTTTGAAACAATAGTTTATAGAGTTTCGAAAATTCTCTAAGGATAATGGATGGGTCAGTAGTGGTAGAGGCCCCTGTTTTCAGTTTCATGATCCATGTCCGCGGGCGTCTACATTTAGCCATTCTGGATAGTAACTTACCCGATTTCCCTCCCCATTGAAAAAACCTTTGTTTACTATGTTCAATCTGTCAGTTAGCTCGTTCAGTCAGAAATGTTTCTAGTAGTTGTCTAGCTGCGTCATAAGCACATTTGGTTTCCTCTGATTTATTTAGGCTATACATACGTTGGGTGGTAGCTGTGGCTTTAAGGAGGTTATGGTACTTTTTTTCCATGTTTTTATAGTTTCTGCTGTATAACTGATAATGTGCCCTCGAAGGACTGCCTTCGAAGTGTTCCAGAAAAGAAATGGATCATCAATATGGGCCAAGTTGTCATCGACAAAGTTGACCCATGTCGACGAAAGAAAGGAACTAAATCCTGTGTTTGCGGTTAAGTATGTAGGAAAAGACCAGGGCCTATTTAATCGAGTTGTCACCCCCAAAGTGAGGGAGATAGAAATTGGTGAGTGGTCCGAGATTATTCTGGTGTGGATAGTTGCATCTATGATATGTGGTAATAGGGAAGCTGAAACTAGCAAATAATCTATTCTTGTTTCCGTTGGGTGGACTCTAGATTTATGAGTGTATTCTCTGGATGTTGAGTTAAGGATGCGCCATATGTCTGTCAGTCCTAGATGACCTATCAGGAAGTCTATGCCCTCACTTCTATGGGCTGTTTTTCGACCTGGAATAGTCGAGGAGTCGAGGAGGGGGTCTGCCAAGGTTAAGTATCGGCCTTGGGCGTCAACAATCTTTTTATGGATTTCATATGAGATATTGCGGCTTAACACGATAGCAACTCCCCTCATTTTTCGTTTGTAATTAGATGTGACGCAGTCTTCAATCCATGTGTCGCGCAATACTGTATGGTCTTTGCGGGACCAATGGGTTTCCTGCAGAAATACGATATCTGGGTGTAAACGTTTTAAGTGGGAAGTGGTTTTTCTTCTTTTTACAGGCGAATTAAGCCCATTGACGTTCCATGATAAAATTCGAAGTCCTGAATGAGTAGTGTTGCCCGAGATGGTGCTGCTATAAGGATGGGTGTCAGCCAATCCCTTTTTTCAAAAAGGGGGTCATGAAATAGCTAATTCATGGTGCAAAGCTCCCCACGTCCCAGCGAGCGAGGGGATTGCTTCTTGATACTCTGGTATAAGGAGAGTGACATCTTCTAGGAGTCATGGGATGGGAATTTTCCTGGAACAATTGGAATACTGAACAAAAAAACAACAGAATGCCCAGTGGGCAAGAGTCTTGTAGTCTCAAGTATCTCATTCTTCAGTAGATGGGAGTGGGCCCCCTCCAGTATCAGAGATGGTTTTCAGAAACTCTGTAGCTTTAAGTGGAGAGTCAAAGAATTCATCATGGTTGTTTAGAGAAATGCGTAGACGAGCCGGGTATAACAAGGCAAAGCGGATTTTACAAGCGAAGAATTGTTTGCATATCTGCGAGAATTCTCTTCGTCTTCCCGACACAGTCGCTGAATAGTCTTGAAATATTAGCACTCTCTTGTTGCGAAAGATCAGTTCTTTGCATTTGCGATATCCTGCCAAGACTGCTTCTTTATCAGCAAAATTCAGGAATCTTGCAATAACTGGTCTCGGTCGTGTGGCTTTATCTTGCGTTTCAGGCCCGATACGGTGAGCCCTTTCAATAAGAAGTTTATCGTGTGGGCAGGGCAGCCTCAAGGCCTCCGGTAGCCATTGTTGTAGCATGTGTGCGAGGTCTGTCGGAGAGATGGATTCCGGTAGTCCCAGAAAACGCAGATTTTTTCGTCTTCCTCGATTTTCGAGGTCGTCGACCTTTTCTTGTAAGGCCAAAATCTGAGAGTTCTGGTGTTGTATTTCTCTCTGCATATGTTGGGCATTTTCTTCGGAGGTGCCTTGTCTTGATTCGAGTTCCGCGATGCGAGTGGTATTGGCTGCGGTTGAGGAGGCGACCGCATCTATAGCCACTTTAAGTTCTGCAAATCTTGCATCCATGAGTGGCATTACAGTTTTAGTCACCTCCAATGCCGTCAACGTGGCTTGTGAAGGGGGTGGTTCTGTTGACGTCCCATTTATGTCGTCAGTGGGTGTGGGAGAGCGTCTACGATTTGGGGACATGTCTTTTGTCGGTTTTGGTCTGCTTTTCTCTTTATCTTTGAGTTTCTGAGTGCGTTTATGGATGTCTACGTATTTATCCATATTTTGACTCATGTCACAAATGAATTATTATAATTTTTAATGGGAAGCTGAAAGTGCTGGTTGTGTGGAAAGTGGTATTGTGCTGTCACCTTGGAATATTACTAGGTTTAACACGCTATTAATTTACTCATACTGTGGGGTAGACCTGTGATGTTGCCCAGAACTACACCTTACATAGAGAATTCCATGAGCTATATTGTCTTGCCTCCATTACCCACTCCCAAAAAAAACAAGTGATGCTTGAAGCACAATGAGACATCTGCGTGGAGTACCTCAGAGATTTGTCCTGGGTCCTCTTCTTTTTAATTTATTTCTTAACAATCTCCCAGAATGTGTCAGTGTTTTTCGATAACACAAAACTGAATAGGGTAATACAGTCTGAACGAGATGTGTGTTCATTATACGAGGAATTGGACAATTTGGGTAACTAGGCAGATAAATGACAATTGAGATTCAGTGTAGACAAACGTAAAATTATGCATTTGGGGTATTATAATAAAAATGCAACATATAGTTTAAAGGGTGTAGTTTAAAGGGTGTTTAATCTACTCATGAAAATGATTTGAGAGTAATTATAGACAATAGACGTAGCAGTAGTGCACAGTGTATATATTAAAAGGTGTATTGATTAATGGGAGGCAGATTATTCAGCCTCTTTACAAGTCCATGGTAGGAGCCCACTCTGAATATGCAGTTCAGTTCTAGGCACCTTGTCTAAAAAAAACCACATTATGTAACTAGAGAAAGTGCAGAGGAGGGCTACAAAACTAATGGGGAAAGGTAAATCAGTGGGATCTGTAGGGAACTGACAAAAGAAGAATTAAAATAGCTTCTCCCTCTCCATCCAGAGTGCCCTGCTGAGGAGTTAGAAAGGGGTTTAAAGTGATTCTATCAACCTAAAAACTGGAGAAATTGTGAATGTAGAGAATAAAATATGGTGAAAATGTATCTATAATATAAAATTGCAAGCAAATGCATAAAATAAGCAATTAGCCAGGAACCGGATGTAGAACACCAGGGGCGTGGTTTGCGGGCCGGTGAGCCAAGTAACTGCCGCCACGAGATGATCAGCTGAGACTGAGACGGTTCCCTGTGAGTGCGGTCCTCGGTTAGACGACGCTCGTCTGGATCTTAGCTGTGTTTGTCCGATCAACGGAATCTACCTTCTTCCTAACTCCAACATAAGAAGCTTTATCTAAACTGAAGAGGTACTACTCCCCCCGAGGCTACAGTGCCGGACTTCCAATTAACGGCAATAATTTTTCTACCCAGGCCAATACGAGTATCCAGCGCACTCCTTCGAAGGTATAGGGAGACGACGGTCACCTATGCTCCGGGGAGGTGAAGTGCAGTAGGATTGTATCAACAAACCATGAGTCATCAAGCTTCTGTACTTTTCTTCAATATAAGAAGATAACAATGCTTGCTAAAATAACGGCGGTTGAGTAGTACCAATATTGCCTTATATGCAACAGCTGCTGAATTCACGTAGTCGGGTTGAGGAGTGCAAATAAAAGCTGATACGCTCCTGGTGGAGGCATATAACTTGAATATGTTACGTAATCACGGATCACTGGGATGAAGGTGTAATGACGGGATCCCTATACCTGGCTCTCGATTGTGAAATTATATAAACTCATAATCACCTAGCGTTAAAATTGCATTTGTTCCAAACCTCTGCTTCAAGACGGATTTTGAGGCTGATGTACCTGAGTTCTTCTGGGACAAATCTTTTAGACAAAATATCGACTAAGACTGGCTTTAATACGACTTCCTACATATTATATGGGTCTTTATTTCTGTCCTAAGAATTGGATTGGTCTCACCTACACAAGGGAACAACCGTAACCGGGTATACTGTCCTGATGTAACCGGATCTTAGCTAAATACTAACGAAGGGGTCAGACAGGTGTTAAACTAAAGACACACTTTACAGTATAATCATATCACAACTCTACTGTTTGGGAAGATTTGCCCAAACTGAGTCAATCCTGTCATTTACCTTCAGGGGATTACCTTAGAGATTTCAGGAACTTTAATTTATTGACGAAGCTGTTAAAAATTAACGATTAACTCTATCGGGAGAAGCCCTTCAGGATAGAGGGAAGGAAGGAAGGGAAAGAAAAGGGAAAAGAAAAGGAAGGGAAGAGAAGGAAGGAAGAGAATAGGGAAGGAAAACTAAGAATAAAAAAAAATAAAAAAATGAACACCTTAAATATCCGTCGGTGGTCTGCAAAAGGCAGAAGGATAAGGATTTCCCTTCCTCTGTAAGAGGGAAGAAATAAAAGGAGAATGGCATCAAAAAAGCTGGACAACAAAACGCAAAGGAAAAAAATTGAAAAAGGGTCTGACCCAAAAGACAGGGAAAAGAAATGGCCTCAATTTTTTCACCCAAAAGTACTAACTATGAAGTATTACAAGAACCAACAGACACCTCGATAATACAAAGTGAAATGGAACACTCTAAGATATCCTCTGACAGTTCCAGCGAAATTGAGCATAAAGAAACAACAATGGAGTCCTTAAAAATATTATTGGAGAACCAATTTACTCAACTCCGCTCAGAAATGTCAAATAACACGAAAGAAATAACTACAGAGCTGAAAAAACTAGAAAAAAGAATTGAAACAAATGAAAAGATACTAGAAAAATCTCAAGAGAGAACTGCTCAAGTGGAAGATAAGTTAGAAAAAATGAATACGAAAATTAAATCCCTTGAAGCTACTCTACAGAATTATGAAGATAGAGACAGAAGAATAAATTTGCGGATAAGAGGTGTCTCCGAAGATATTGCTCAACATGCTTTGGAGGAATACTTTATGACATTCTGCATAGAAGTTAAGATAAGTGTCTTGAAATCGGACATTCTTTTTGAAAGAATTCATAGAATCCAAAAGCCAAAGGGAGTCCCTGATGATTCTCCAAGAGACATTATTATAAGATTTCATTCCATTAAAACCAGGGAGAAATTCGTTAAGGCATTTAGAGATACACCACAGCTCCCGGAGAGATTTCAGCATCTCAAATGTTTTAACGATCTTTCTAAAGCAACAAGAATGTTCCGGAAGTCCTTTATGGAAAGTACAAAGCTATTGAGAGAAAAGAACATCAGTTATAGATGGGGCTTCCCTGCAAAAATCTTAATTCAGTACGAGAACTCAACTCTTGTATACGACGCCCCAGAGAAGGTTTTGACGTGGTTAAATAACCCCGCTAGATAGGTTTGGGGTTCCATTTGTATGTCTAAATAGTTTATTGGCTAGGGGAAATGTTAAATTAATTGGGGGCGTTACAGGATATCCCTGGACAGTTATTCAGACCCCTAATGAGATCAATGTATGTGGAACAATTATTGTTGAGACATTTCTGTGTGAATTTTTTTAATTGCACTGTAAAGTATAATATCTATTTTGTTGACTGACCAATGGATCGGTGGGAAGATCGGGCTCCATTAGAGCCTCTCATCCCCCCCGATCAAACTTGGCCGGTCAATAACTGTCGTTGGAAGACTGATCTCCTGGTTGGTAACGTTTAGAAAATAACTGTACGTTGTTACTGAACGATTGTTAATAATTTCTGGGATCTTATTATGACCACACTATGCTTATGGGTGATCAAAGAAATTTATATATAATGTCTATTTTTTTCGAAGGGGATAAGTTACCACAAGAATAAGGATAGTGTCAGGTATAACTGTCTGTGCTTTTGGTATATAATATAGGATGGAATCATCTATTCCTTAGTATATATGTTTCTGTCCTCCTTTTTAACTACCCCTCCAGTTTGAGGTGTTCTAGGTCGTCTGAGGTGCCGTGCCATACTCAGTGGTTACCTGTACCACCATGGTAACAATAGGAATGATTCTGTAGGTACCATTTCCATAAAATCCCTCCTTAAAATATAGCCTGCTGCTTTGTCTTCCACCTGTAATTATGTTAAAACTGTCCCCTGAATACAGCAGGGCATCTAGAGACCTATAATTATATCTATCTATTTATTAGTATCTAAGCTCTATAACAACGAATCAAATTTGAATAAGTTTATGAAGTAAGGGCAATGGGGTTGCCGATACTGTATCTCTCCACTAGGATTAGTATGATAAGTTGAAATTGAGACATATAAAGACCAGAATGGTCTTATTAGTACTAAATAGATATATAATATGGTTACATAAGGACTTAGGAAATAAATAAAAAGGGACAGGGATGAAAAAGAGAAAGGAAGGAAAGGGGAAAAAATTAGATAAATAAATAAAATAAAAATAAAATAAATAATTAAATAAAGAAGGGGGACTATTTTGTCTGGTGTTTAATAAGAATTTACTGCACAAGAATATGAGCACACATAATAAAGTTATTTATAGAGCTTTTTACACAGCACTGATATTTATATTCACAAATTATAGCGTAATGGCACATTCTAGCACAGATTTATATATATATAAGGTAAAGAAGGAGAAGGGAAAAGAAAAGAAGAAGGAAAAAATATATTTATATGTAAAAAAAAAAAGAAAGAAAATTCTTTTTTTTTGTTTTTTTTTGTTGTTGTTGTTGTTCTTTCTGCACAAGAAGACTAATCACACACAGTAAGTTAACTATAGTTCTGGAAACCACATTCACAAAGTTATACTATAATGGTACACATATGATCTAGATCAACATAGAATATATATAGGAAAAAAAAGAAAAAAAAAAGGAAAAGGGGAGGGAATGAAAAGGGATGAAGAGAAGGGAAAGGGGAAGAAAGGGAAGAGAAAGAGAAAAAGAAGGAAAAGAAGAAGTACAACCGCAGTGGGGAAAGGAGAGAGGGAAGGATAAGTAGAAAACGGAAAGAGGTCAAAGAAGAAGCAGGACTCTAACAAAGGGAATATCTCCATCAAGTTAAATACAAATATATGGGGATGTATCAAAACTTAAGGGACAGGTTCTGTATCTGGGTTTGGGAATATACCCTTCTCTCAGTTGGGCAAAGGACTTTATCAATTTAGCTCACCGGCCCGCAAAAATTGGCTCGTAATTGAGCCCAAACAAGTGTCCAGATGTTAATGAGGGAGGGACACTCAAAAAAGAATTACTTCAAGTGCAAGTTGGGTAAGCACTTGACACTGGGTGATCCAGTAAGGTTTTATGGGTTTTATGTTGTGTTTGTAATGTCATTTGTGAGAAAGGGTCGCACGGAAGGCTCCCCGGGTCAGATGGAGGGGATGCCAATCACTTCAAGGTAGTTTCGTTGAATGTCCAGGGATTAAACTCACCGCAAAAACGTCAATTACTGATTCGACAGCTTAAACAAGATTACATCTCGGTGGGTTTCATACAAGAAACCCACTGGAAAGGAGATAAATCATTAATAAAGAACAACCTCTTCCCACACATCTACTTCTCTAATTATAAGAAGAAAAAGAGAGGTGTTGCAATAGTTGTCTCTAAAGATTTGGCCTTCAGTGAGGTATTTAGACTGCAAGATGGTTCTGGCAGATTTCTGTTTCTTATTTGTGACATACAGGGTCATAGGTATTCCTTTCTAAATATGTATGCTCCAAATGAGAACCCACACAGATTTATTAATAATACAATCAATAAGGTGCAACCTTATATTCAAGGTACCCTTTTGGTGGGCGGTGATTTGAACTGCATATTAGATGCGGACCTGGATAAGAAAATCCCTAGTGGGTCCAGTTTGAATCCCTCCCTACGAAGGGGTGCCCTTCACTTTCAGGAAATTATTTCTAGATATGACTTATATGATGTGTGGCGATCCCTTCACCCAGGAGAAAAGGATTATACCTTTTTTTCCAACCCCCATCTTTCATATTCTAGATTGGATTATTTCTTGACCAAACCACATACGTTAAATTACTGTAGTGAAATAGATATAAAAGATATAGCATGGTCGGACCATTCTGCAGTCCTTATGGAACTTATAATAACTAAAAAATGTGAACAACGTTCAAACTGGAGATTAAATGAAAAAATACTCGCTGACAAGGGAAATATGGATTTCCTTTCGTCAATGTTTAAGCTCTACTTTAAAGAAAATATTTCTAAAGAAAGGTCAGGCCTGACAGTGTGGTGTGCTTTTAAAAGTGTTGCGAGAGGCTACCTGATAAAATTAGGCTCTGAAATGAAAAAAAAGCAAGGAGCATCAATCAATCAATTATACTTGGACCTATATAAACTAAAGGTCCATAATAAATTATCTCCATCAAAACCTCAAGCACTCCTAAAAGACAAGCTTACAAGACAAATAAATGAACTTCTGCTTGCTAAGGTTAATTTGACCCTCATGAAATTAAACCAGAAATGGTATTATAAGAGTAATAGGGCTGACAAAATGCTATCCAACAAGCTAAAAAACAGGAAAGTTAGAGCGAGGGTGGTAAACATCGAAATTGATGGCCGAAGTTATACTAGTCCAAGAGACATAGGAGCTGCTTTTAATAAATTCTACTCACGGCTTTATGACCTCTCGGTGTCCCCCTCCGAACCCGATATATATCAATACCTGCAGGGAGTGGGTTTGCCTTCCCTGACAGTGGAACAACTAGCTAATTTAAACTTACCCTTCAGCCTTAAAGAAACCATGCAGGTGATAGAGCGTTTAAAGCCCAATAAGGCGCCTGGTCCTGATGGATATTCAAACTTATTCTATAAAAAATTTAAAAATGGAACTAGGGCTACATCTTACAGATATTTTTAATGAGATAAGGGATAAAAGTACAATGCCGCCTGAACTACTACAGGCAACAATATCCCCTATAATGAAACCATCTAAGGATCCAACGGACCCAGCTAATTATAGCCCCATCTCATTGATCAACACTGATATAAAAATATATTCTGCAATGATAGCTAATCGGCTGAAGGCAGTTATCCCTTTATTGATCCATCAGGACCAGGTAGGCTTTGTGGCAGGACGTTCAATAAACAGCTGTTCAAGGAGGTTGATTGACCTCCTTGGATACGCAGGGGACGTACGGACTCCCCAGCTGGTCCTGTCACTGGATGCCGAGAAGGCCTTTGATAGGGTCAGCTGGGGATTCCTAAGTAGAACTTTAGAAAGATTTGGTTTTGAGGGGTCAATAAAATCAGCAATTATGGCTCTGTATGCAGGCCCTACGGCTAGAACCGTTAGTCCTGGCATCTCCGCGGACTGGTTTACGATTCATAATGGCACTCGGCAGGGATGTCCCCTTGCACCAATTTTGTATGTTCTAACCTTGGAACCATTAGCCACCAAAATCAGGAATAACCCCCAGATAAAGGGTATCACAATGGGTCAACGTAACTTTAAGATTAGCCTCTACGCTGATGATATTGTTTTGACATTATCAGACCCAAGAAATTCTTTGAGGGCTCTGATTCTGGAAATTGAGGCAAATGGGAAAGTATCTAACTACAAACTAAATATGGGGAAATCACATATAATGCCTATTAACCTCGATATATTAACAATAGATCAGCTCTCAAAAGAATTTACCTTTGCCTGGACACAGGAAGGTTTTGAGTATTTGGGAATATCCGTAACCCCGAGAATGGAAGATCTAGCGATGAAAAACTTTGATATTATATATAAATATTCGCAAGAAAAATTATTAAAGGATTGGAAAGATCTGGGTATCTCCTGGCTAGGACGGGTAAATATAATAAAATCTTACCTACTGCCAAAATGGTCATATTTATTTAGAATGGTCCCATTAAGGATTCCAATTTGTAAACTTAGATCCGTACAAAAACTCATTCTAGACTATATCTGGGCCCATAGAAGACCACGAATAGCTAAGTCCCATATGCTGAAACAATCAAACAAGGGAGGACTGGCAGTTCCGAATGTCATTGGATATTACCAGGCGACCCGTTTGTTCCATTTGCGGAGATGGCAGGACCCTACGGCTATAGGGGAACCATGGTATGATATTGATTCCTTTATATTGAGACTTGAGGATCTCTCTTGGGCTTTATGGATAACCATGAGATCTACTAAAAAAATAATTGAAAAAACAACCTGTCCGCATTTAGGTGAACTGTTGGCTGATCGGGCTTTCGTTCAAAAAGGCGAGCAACTTGATGGATAAAATACCATCCTTCTGTCCAATAAAAATACTGGAGTTAAACATTGAAAATTTAAGACTGGACGGATGGCAAAAAGATTCCCCTATGGTAATAGAAGCCCTTTTGGAAATTTCATGGCCCAAACCCTTCTCACAGATACAACAGGAACAGACCTTATCAACTAAAGAAATTTTCAACTACTTAAGGTTGAAAAACTACTTAAATCAACAGCTGATCAGAGAAGTGGGAGACGGTAGGTACACTAAGTTGCTCGCCTTTTTCAATCCTAAGCTAAAGTGTATAAAAGTTTTTCGATGTCTAGAGATTCTTGGTCTCCAAGATAAAGACACTAAACCTAGATCCTGGTTGAACTGGGAAAAGGACATAAGGGAAGAGATTCCCACAGATATCTGGGTTAAGTCAATAGTAGAAGTAAAGAAGGCTATTCACTGTATAAATATTGTTGAACTCCACTATAAGATTATACACCGGGGGCATTTAGTCCCAAAAATCCAGAATAAAATTGATCCATATTCCTCAAGCATGTGCTGGCGCTGCAAGCTTGAGGAGGGTACTTCCATACACATATGGTGGGACTGTGAAGTAATAGTCCCCCTGTGGTGTCAGGTTTTTAAAAATATCTCGGATATACTGGAACGCCGGGTTGACCCCAAGATGGTTGTTGCAATATTACACTTTAACATATCACATCTTCCTAATAAAATGAGATATTTAATAATCTAGATACTTCTAGCCACAAAGATCGTATTAGCTAGGTTATGGAGACAAGAACTTAAACCATCTTGGCTTCAAGTGGAATCACAGATGAAGTATCAATATAAGATGGAAAGGGGAATATCCTTCCAAAATGATAATAATAACAAATTCGAAGAAAAATGGACCCCATGGTTCAGGTGGCTAAATGACTGTTGCAACATATAGTGTGGAAGGGGACGGTCAGGGAAGATGGAAAGAGGGTGTCGTTTGACCCTGGACATAATAATAATAAAAATGACTGGTATTGGCAAGAAGAACTTACCTTGAATTTGACTCGATATTAGATTCTAAATTGGTAGAGATCATTTAATCCCCTCCATCCCACCCGGGATAAAAGGAAAAGAAGAAAAAAAATAAAAAGTTATAACTGATAACCGATAAATGACTGTAAAGAACTGATAGGCGAAAGAGTTAAGTGGGAAATGATTAGTGATAAGCTATAAGCTATATTTTCGGTTCGGTTTCGTGGTCTGACGTTCGTACCCTACTCTCTCAATGACCGTTGTGATATATGTAATGTATTGTCTATTTCTCTGATGCCCTATAATCTGTCAAGCATGATGATATGTTATATGTATAATGTGGAGTCATCAGAATTTATGATGTTTGTATTGTCTTTTTTATACCAATAAAGAGTAAAAGGAAAAAAAAATAAAAAAAATAAAAATAAAATAATTAATTAGGGAGAAATTAATTATAGGATGGACAGCTTGCCCATGTCAGTAAACAATCCAGAGACATATGAAATAAATCACTTCCAGGTTATACCCGAACATTCATACAATTCTTCCTTTATTGACAGGGCAGTAGTAAAAGCATTATAGTAAATAATATGATATGATCATATTAATAATATCTAAACAAAGCACTTCTTATCCAGAAAAAAACAATATATAATTTGTGTGGGTGCAGTAAACGATAAAGAGGAAAATTACAGCTAAACACAAACACTGCAGAAGTGTTAAAACAGCCACTGTCCAGAACAACCAACAAAAGTCCGGTCACGAAGGGGTTCATATAACACTAATAAAAATAGTCAAATGCATGAACCTATCATTCCATTCATTCCTGATCTAAAAGAAGGCCAAAAAAACCCTTATTAAGCTATTTCAGATTTTTAAACTTAGAATGAAAAATATCTTCTTGACACCAAAAAGGCAATCATATTTTTCCTTGGATATTAAAATATTAATGTTTATTATTTATAGCCCTGTATTTCCTGCTTTATTAAAAAAAAATATCCAGGCCCTTTTTTAAGTCATCTTTTGTTTTTGATAGCACAACCTCTCTGGGCAGTGAATTCAATAACTGTATTATCCTTACTATAAAGAATTTTCTTTTATTATTGTCTGGCTATTCATAAATCGTTTATATCCTAACTGCTGTAAGGGGTAGCAATAGCACTTTAGGTCTTGTTTATTTATTTTGTTATGACCCGAGTAGTGCAGGGGTACTCATAGGACATTAGATTAGGATCTCCCATGCTGATACTTCTTGCAATCCTTTAGGATTATATATTCCACTCTCTTGAGAACTATCACTAGCTGCATTTACTTCTACTGACTACAACATAAAGCAGCAGAGAGTAGTGTTGAGCGAAACCGAACCGCACTGTTCGGATTCGTACCGAACATTACGGTTTTTGGACCCCGGACCCAAACACTGACCTTCCACTGTATATTCGTGTTGGAGTTCGGGGTTCGGCGATTACATTGTATGTAATGCTATTGGATTTCTATAAACCGAAATAGAGTCCCCATTCATAAGAATTTCGGTTTATAGACTTTCGGTTTATGGAATACATGTAATGCTATTGCTATTCTATAAACCGAAAGTCTATAAACCGAATGTCTTTCCCCATTCATAATGATCCTCCTGGCAGCCATGCTTTAGATTTAGATTTATGTTCTTCCAAAGCTAAAATCAAAGATTCAATCTAGTGCTATTTTATGGCTCAGCTGTATTTTTAATTTGTATGTATTTTATGTGATTTGAAGTTATTTCCCTATCCATATTTGTTTGCAGGGCACTTGTCCTACTCTTACCCACATTTTACTTCCTTTTGCAGCCCTCTAGCCCTTTCCAGGACTTTTTTAGAGGCATTTTAGTTGCAAAAAGTTCGTGTCCCCATTTACTTCAATGGGGTTCGGGGTCAAGTTCGAGCCCGAACCCGGACTTTTTCCCAAAGTTCGGCCGAACCCGCCAAACCCGAACATCCAGGTGTCCGCTCAACTCTAGCAGAGAGTTATTCTTCTTTTCTTATCTGTGGCAATAACTGTGGGAAAAATCCCCCCTCACATCATGTCCTCCGTGGCAGTTCTTCCAAGTATATGTGGCCAGTATGGGTGTTGTAAATCCAGCACATGCTATATCTGAGCTGGTTGTTGTAACATTTGCACCTGTTTTTCTTCCCATTTGATTCTCTGCACTTTTCATACAAGGCTGTAGGTAAAAATAAGATCACAAACCCCAGAAAAAACTGCTCCTAAGAAACAAAATTGATTAAACGTATGAGCTGCAAATCTGCAAACAAATTAAATAAATGGAGAATTAGCCAAGGTGTCAGGTCCGCGCTCCAGTACCACAGCGCTTACTTCCATCGATTGCTAATGGCACCGTTAAGGTCCCCCGCTGTCAGCTACTTCATGGCACCAAGATTGACTTCCTAAGACACGTGCTGACCCCAGGAAGTATCCAGATGGATCAAACTAAAGTCGAAGCTGTCCTGCACTGGCCCACACCCAACTGTAAAAAAGATGTACAGAGATTCATCGGATTCGCCAACTACCGTAAGTTTATCCGGGGCTTCTCCCAGATTGTAACCCCTATTACTTAACTCACCAAGGCACAAGTTTCCTTTTCTTGGACCCCCGCGGCCTAAGAGGCCTTCCGCCTGCTTAAACAACTATTCACCTCCGCTCAAATACTAGTTCAACCGGACACCTCCTACCTGCTGTAGGGGCCGTACTGTCGCAAAGACAAGGCGAAAAGGCTCTCCTCCATCCTGTAGCCTTCTACTCCCGCCGTCTCACCCCTGCGGAATCCAACTACGATGTATGAGACAGAGAGTTGTTGGCTATTAAATACGCACTCAAAGAGTGGAGACATCTCTTAGAAGGATCCAGACACCCGATTACCATCTACACTGACCATCGTAATCTAGAGTACCTACAGAGGGCAAGACTCCTCCGTCCCAGACAGGCAAGATGGTCTCTCTTTTTTACGAGGTTCAATCTCCATATCACGTTCCGGCCTGGATCTCGTAACACCAAAGCCGACGCTCTATCATGTCTCCATGATGTACTGCCCATGACTCCTTGTTCACCAGACACAGTACTTCCGTCTCGTGTGTTTCTTACCATTCAGGATCCAATATTACGCAAGATACAAGCTCACACTAAATCTACCTTACTTCCTAGTACCAATCCTCCTCTCACATTCCAGGGGGGATACTACCTTTTTTTCGGGACAAGATCTTTGTACCAGAACCGGTCCGTCTATCGGTGATGCAGTCTGGACATGATTCCCTATTATCCAGACATGGAGGTATTACTAAGACAGTAGAACTCATACGACGCCACTCCTGGTGGCCTTCATTAACAAAGGACGTGAAAGTCTACATACGTTCATGTGATGTATGTGCAAGAAATAAGACCAACAGAACCAAACCCATTGGCCTTCTATGTCCTCTGCCTGTTCCGTCCAAACCATGGTCATCAATATCGATGGACTTCATTGTAGACCTCCCGCCTTCCCAGAAACATAATACGATAATGGTAGTCGAAGACCGTTACACCAAGATGGCTCACTTCATACCCATTGTAGGGATTCCATCCGCGGCCACTACCGCTACCGTATTCATCTCATCTATATTCCGTCTCAATGGTCTACCTCAAACCATCACCTCAGACCGTGGTGTTCAATTCACCTCTCGATTTTGGAAAGCTTTCTGCAAAAACCTTCGTATTCAACCAACTCTATCCACAGCTTTCCATCCGCAGACCAACGGTCAAACAGAACGAGTAAACCAGATATTGGAACAATACATTCGGTGCTATACCTCCCATTTACAGGACGATTGGCTCCGACTTCTTCCAACTGCTGAGTTCGCCTACAACAACCACTGGCAATCTTCTACCAAAATGTCTCCCTTCTTTGCCAATTACGGATACCACCCGGTGTCGATACCAGGGACGGTCACCGACTCCTCGGTGCCTTATGTGAAAGAACGAATCGCTCTGATTGCCCGAAACCTATCTGCACTTTGGAAGAACCTTGTTTCAGCCCAACTGACCCAAAAACGCTTTGCTGACCGTTAACCCCTTAACAACCAGCTTTTGCAGCTAAAGGGCGGTTTTGTGTTCCTGAGTCCGATCATGGACAGGCTCTTTAGACTCCCTGTATGTTCCTGATGAAATACTGTGAGATCTTGCAACATTACAAGTGATGTTGCATATGCATGACCATGGAAATTGGGGGCTCGGCATGATCTTGTTACGAGCCACCACTCACTTTAAGCATTAGTTCCATTTAGCCTGTGTCCTCAACTGACTGGTATTGCACTATAGGCCCCTGCAGTGGGATCTGGAGCACAGTTCATTGCGGGCATGGGCATCCAGGGGGGGGGGGGCACAGCAAATTGGACCTGCTGCAAGAGAGGGAGGAGCAGTAGGCTGTTTAGGTTAGGTTAACTAGACTTAGAGATCATAAAGCCACCTGTCAGATAACGAATTGCAGCAAAAAAGCTTTTATTTAATTCTATACACCCCCTGTCAGAGGGGTTTGGTCTGCTCTCTCAGAGCTGTTTTTACCACTGAGCAAAAGGGGAAACTGCTCTGAGCTCAGGCACACTGCAGGATCCACTGAATCTGCTACTTGAGCCCAATAGTTTCTGAATCTTTTTCTTCATATTCTCACGTGCCAGGCTGAATGATATCAGACTGGTTTTAAACAATTTTTTATTTGATTCTTTCACTCACTCCCAACTAAACCCCTTTCATTATGGTATTGCACAAGTTCCCTTAACTTCTTCCTTCTACCATTGATTTATTCATTCACCCCATTGGCCTCTAACTGTCTTTCACCCTATTGGCCAGCTTATTGGTCTCCCATTCACTCTGACATTCTTTGCCTTGAGATTGGCATTTTTCTGTTAAGTCCCTCATCTTTATTCATGTTACCTCTGTCTGTGCAGGAACTGATAACTGGTAAGAATATATTTATATTTTAACCCTTTGAGTGCCACTCTTATGGCAATCAAAGGGTGGTATGATGCTATTAAAAACAAGTACAATATGGAGTGTTGGTAGTGTGGGATTAGCACTAGTATGCTATTATGGGATTATCTAAAAGTTGCACTACTGAAGGCAACAGAAAATTGCATAAGGCTTGTCAGTAAGAGCAAAAAATTGAAGAAACCACGGTGGTACTCTGCAGAGGTGGCTAAAATAGTAAAAAATAAAAAGCTAGCATTTAGTAATTATAAAAATACTCAGAGTGAGGAAGATAGAAAGATCTATAAGAGTAAGCAGAAAGAGGCAAAGCAAGCTATAAGAGCTTCCAAAGCACACACAGAAGAGACTATAGCCCAGTCAGTGAAAAAGGGGGATAAAACATTTTTTAGATACATAAATGAGAAAAGGAAAGTAAAACAAGGATTAGTTAGATTAAAAACAAAAGAAGGATGCTATGTAGAAGAGGATAAACGCTTAGCAGACTGCCTTAATGAATATTTTTGTTCAGTTTTTACAAATGAAAATGAGGGTAAGGGACCTCATTTAGGGAAAAAGACTAATGAGTCTTTTGATGCATGTAAGTTTACAGAGGAAGATGTTTTACTTCAGCTGTCTAAAGTAAAGACAAATAAGTCGATGGGACCTGATGGGATACATCCAAAGTTATTAAAAGAACTTAGTGGTGTACTAGCAAAACCGTTAACAGATTTATTTAACCAATTATTGTTAACGGGAGTAGTTCCAGAAGATTGGAAATTAGCTAATGTTGTGCCCATTCACAAGAAAGGTAGTAGGGAGGAGGCGGGCAACTATAGACCAGTAAGTCTTACTTCAGTAGTGGGGAAAATAATGGAAACCTTGTTAAAGAATAGGATTGTTCAAAATCTAATGTCGCTTGGATTTCAAGATCAGAGACAGCATGGGTTTACTTCAGGGAGATCATGCCAAACTAATCTTATTGATTTTTTTGACTGGGTGACTAAAATAATAGATCAGAGTGGTGCAGTAGACATTGCTTACCTAGATTTCAGTAAGGCTTTTGACACTGTCGCAGATAGAAGGCTTATCAATAAACTGAAATCTTTGAGTTTGGATTTCAATATTGTTAAATGGATTAGACAATGGCTGAGTGACAGGCAACAGAGGGTTGTAGTCAATGGGGTATATTCGATGCAAGGTCTTGTTACTAGTGGGGTACCTCAGGGATCTGTGCTTGGACCCATTCTCTTTAATATTTTTATTAGCGATATTGAAGAAGGTCTTGTTGGCAAAGTATGTCTTTTTGCTGATGATAAAAAGATTTGCAGCAGGGTTGATATTCATGGAGTGATAAACCAACTGGCAAATGATTTAGCTAAACTAGAAAAATGGTCAGAGCAGTGGCAACTGACATTTAATGTGGACAAGTGCAAGATTATGCACCTTGGGCGTAAAAACCCAAAATCAGAATATAGACTATTTGGTACAGTCCTAACCTCAACATCTGAGGAAAGGGATTTAGGAGTAATAATTTCAGAGGACTTGAAGGTAGGTAGGCAATGCAATAGAGCAGCAGGCAATGCTAGCAGAATGCTTGGTTGCATAGGGAGAGGTATTAGCAGTAGGAAGAGGGAAGTGCTCATGCCATTGTACAGAGCACTGGTGAGACCACACTTGGAGTATTGTACGCAGTACTGGAGACCGTATCTCCAGAAGGATATTGATACTTTGGAGAGAGTTCAGAGAAGAGCTACTAAACTGGTTCATGGGTTGAAGGATAAAACTTACCAGGAAAGGTTAAAGCATCTTAACATGTATAGCTTGGAGGAAAGACGTAACATGATAGAAACATTTAAATACATAAAGGGAATCAACACAGTAAAGGAAGAGAGTATATTTAAAAGAAGAAAAACTACCACAACTAGAGGACATAGTCTTAAATTAGAGGGGCAACGATTTAAAAGTAATATCAGGAAGTATTACTTTACTGAGAGGGTAGTGGATGTATGGAATAGCCTTCCAGCAGAAGTGGTAGAGGTAAACACAGTCAAGGATTTTAAGCATGCGTGGGATAGACACAAGGCTATCCTAGCTATAGGACCAGGAACGGGGGACTAATAAAAGTACTCAAAAAAAAATTAGGCAGACTAGATGGACCGAATGGTTCTTATCTGCCGACACATTCTATGTTTCTATGCAGTTTGTGATTAGTACTAAAGTTCTCTGTGCTGCTCATCGGCAGGGAGAGGTTTCTCCAGCACATTTGAGTTAGGAATATTAGGAGGGTGAGGAGCTGCAGATGGCAAAGTGCAATGAAAAGGTGGCATCACATTACTGGAACCACTTATAGTGTATATTGTTACTAGACATGTGCAAAACTAAAATTTTCATTTTGTTTTCGGACGAAAATGTTATTTATTTCATCCAAAACGAATTTCGTTCATTACTGCATTAGTTTCAGACGAAATTCGTTCATTATTTTCGTTTCGTTTTATTCATTCGTACGAATTGACCTATTTTAACCTCTCTTTTGGTTTATAGACTTTCGGTTTATGGAATGCATGTAATGCTATTGGTATTCTATAAACCGAAATAGAGTCCCCATTCATACAAATTGACCTATTTAAACTCTATTTCGGTTTATAGAATACCAATAGCATTACATACATTCCATAAACCGAAAGTCGTCCATTATGTCGGTTTATGGAATGTATGCAATGCTATTGGCTTTCTATAAACCGAAAGAGAATCGGTTTATAGAATACCAATAGCATTACAAACATTCCATAAACCGACATAATGAACGACTTTCGGTTTATGGAATGCATTAAATGCTATGAACGAATGAACGAATGGTTAATAAACGAAAATAGTTCTTCCATTTGTGCTATTGGCTTTCTATAAACCGAAATAGAGTCGGTTTATAGAATACCAATAGCATTACATGCATTCTATAAACCGAAAGTCATTCATTATGTTGGTTTATGGAATGTTTGTAATGCTATTGGTATTCTATAAACTGACTATTTCGGTTTATGGACGAATGATTTAACCCAGGAATATGCCTGGTCCTTAAGGGGTTAATTTATATTTTGCATTTATTGACAGACAGTGCCACCTGTAGACAGCTATGTATGCTGCAGACAGTGTACAAGAAAAGCAAAACTGGTTTAGTGAAGAACAAATGGAGCACGAATTCATGCAATCTGTACTGTTGGGATAGTCTTCTGTTTGCTTGAAATGGTCAGCTGTATGAATGCTACATGGGATTGTACACCTTAGTACCTGGGCAACGTATAGTTATTGCATACTACTGATAATACCCAATGAGAATGTGTGTTATCCCAGCTGTCACTGATATGCAATGTATAGAAAGGCGAAATATTTTCTGTATGTATTGTTGTGTGTAGGACATAGGAAGTATTAGGTTAGAGACCAGTGTTACATTCGCAACCCACTTTTTGTACAGAAAGCTTTTAGGGCATGTGGCATGTGATGGAGTTGGTCCAAATCAGGTTCTAATTATGCCCAAGTTCCACTTGTTAGCTTAATTTAAATTAAGTAAATGTCGCTGGTAAATATGGAGATGCTGGTGAGATACAATTATTACTTTTCCATAATGCTCAAGGTTGCCAAAAGTCCCAGATTTTCTAACACAGTCCTGTTATTTTGGGTAATGTTCCTTCAAAGATAGCGTCCCATCTATCTATGGACAAGTTGGATTTTTGTCTATCAAATAATTTACATGTGTTAGAAATGAGTCCCAGACCCCAGTACGAATGTATGAATCGTTTATTTGAACATCTGCACAGCATTTTTTAGTCATAGACGGAGAGTTGTTGCAAACATTTGTATAAGAATTTTGTTTATTAGCATAATTGTCAATTGTAGTAAATATTTTTAAGATGTCCTTTATGAAGCTTTCTGAATGAAGCACGTCCGATCCCATCAGTTTAAATGTTCTACAAGACAAATTCATAGTTAGCATAGAACATGTAGTTCAATTAGACATAACTAGTCTTACAAGTATTACTAAATCATACAGTAAATAAGAGAGAGTGATACAGTAACTTGGCAATAGTCACAGTAGAATACATGTTGCAGATCAGTTTTCCTCAAATTTAAAATGCTAGGTTTTATAGATATACCTGTTAAAGACAATTGTTCTAGAGATATTGGATATACCCTATGTCCTGGACATTGAGGATTTGTTTGAGACTGGTTCCTTGCTCTTTGCAAAAATAAACAAATTAAATAATATGTGTATGTTGATGTTGGTTGTTCATAATACATGCTTTACTCTTGTGTGGAAAATTAACTCACAGCGTTGATCCAGGAGATGTAAGCGGACACTCTGGTGAACACTGTTGGTTTAAGATAGGCGTTGCACCCAAGGGAAGACACAAAGCTAGCAATACCATGGACTTGGTAAACGCCACTGACAGCGCAGTTGAGGGGTCCACCAGAATCTCCCTGTAATACAAGAATACAATAATTATACATGGTAAATTAAGAGTTAACCCTTTTAAACATACCATAATGAATTAAAATGATTAAATTAAACTGCCTATATTTAAATTGATAAATACATATTATATTTCTTCCGTGAGAGCTATGGATCATATTATTAGTGTTAAAATAAACACAATATAATCAAGAAATATTTTTATGCTGGGATATGTTGGGAAGCTCATTTTAGTCTATTCTCACAGTTTAGTGGTTCATTTATTTTACTTTATAATTAACTTTCACTTTCCTATGTATTTTATAACTGGGGGTCTACTTATGTGTGTGTACGTATTGTTTTGCAATCCAGCTCTTTAAAGAGGTACTAACCCCCCCTGACAATGCTCATAGTTGCCAAACTAATCAGACACAAAGAAGTGATTCACATTTCTTCTGGAAGTCAAGCTTTACTTTATAATTTATTTTATGTGGTAAAAATAATGTTTTATAAGTTATACAAAAAGTGAAGACAAGAAACATAATTACACTTCCATATTACATTACTCATTATGCTTTGTTTTAATCTGACGTAATATGATATCTAATTGCTTAATATTTTCATTAATAAAGTGCAAAGTCAAAACTAAATAATGTAGCACTCATCCAGCAAACATCCTCATAGAGGGGCCACAGGGGACAATTACCAAGGGGATAGGTAGGAGCAAAGTCTATTTTTATAGAGAGAACATGTTTCTTGAAATATTTCATATTGATCTTTAATAGAGTACAATCTCTGTGCCATTGTGTATTGAAAATGAATGTGATTGTATACCTCAGGCCATGTAATAAACCCTGCCCTTTACCAATGTTGGGCTATGCATATTGGTGCAGCAAATAATATCCGAGTGATTAAATTCTTCTGAGATTTATTGCATGTTGGCATATGTGAGTGGCGATACATGAGCTCACTACCACCATATATAACACATATGGCTTACGCATGTACTATTTTAATATACCTCCTAATTTAAATATTTACTAGCTGTTTGACTAACAAATGAGTCAGTGGAATTATTAGTCAATACTATTTGTACATAAAAGAGTCCACAAACAGATGCTATCACTTTTTACAGCTTTACATTTTAAATCCCACTGATATAATCTAAACAAATCATTAAGATTTCTACAGATAGCGTGACCTTTATCATCCCTGAGTTAAATACAGTCACACACAATCTTCTTTGCCATGCAAATCCAAGCTGTATCATCAAGCTTTGTAATATTTAGAGAGCAATGTTTGTGCTTAGTATAATGACACAGACTTTTTCTCCTCTGCTCTGTAAAAACTCTGTGTGCTTCCTGACATGTCTTAGAGATGCACAGACCACACTGGACCACCAGGGACCTCACTCCCAAGCCAATAAAGGAAGGTAATCAGACTGGGGGAAAAGCACCCATGTAACAACCTTCTTACCATAATATCAATTAGGGCAAACATCCAACTAAAACTGAAGGGCATGCATTGTTTTGTTGGAACTGGTGATAATTATTATCATGGGAATATACATAAAGTCATAACCATGTTTAGAACATATAACCATATTGTATCTGGTATTCTTACATTGCATCCAGCAGTGACACCATCACCTCCAGCGCACACCATGGTGGTCTTGACTGTGCTGCCCCAATAGGAGCTAGTGGAACAGGTTGAGTGGGCTACCACAGGCAGGGGAGCTTGCTGAAGGATGGAAGGAAGGGATCCTCCAGCTATGGAGAAAATACAAATCAAGCATGACTGAGTTTTCCTGAGATGTAAGTCCCATAATTCTCTGTGTAATCCCAGAAAACCAGATGTGTGACCATATATTGGTCATTCTAGGATTGAATGGTGTGTGTTGTAGATTTCCACTCTGACAATGGGCAGAGGGCAAAAAACCACAAAGTTTATATTAAATTTTCTACAGTAACTTCAACTTCATTAGCAGGATCTGGATAAAGGTGAATGTTCAATATAAAGACACAATCTGGTTTCATTAATTTCATTATAATATTATTTCGATGAATAAGGTAACCAGGTTTTGATTCTTTTTTGAGCTTGTGGGGGGTGAGATGGAGGTTATGTATATTGCAGACATAGATTTTAATCCCCACTAGCTTGCGTGTAACATGATGTGGGTAGGTGGCCAACATTTGCAGAACAGATCTGAGCAGCATATCAGAATGCAGTTGAAACTGTGTTCTGACTGGCACACAGGCACTTTGCATTGCTTTTATATAAACACGTTGGGCCATGACTATAACAATGGTAATACTTTTTCAGAAGAGAACTTACTGGTGGTCCTGCCCCATCCTGTAATAATACAGGCATGATTGTGGGCAAGGACGGCTCCATCACTGGGCAGTGCAGCCAGTTGAACGTAGCTATTCAGGGTTGCGCTGGAGGCCAAGTGAAGGACGGCAACATCGTAACTGTTTTTAAAACATTGAATAATGTATCATTACATATAATTTAATTTTGCAATTAGCATCTATACTGAGCCTTTAAAGACTTTTATTAATATTGCAATATTTTTATAACTTTAGATATCACATAAAAATATTTTACACAACTCGGCATCCACACCACTATACACATGCTAGTATTTTCTTTCACCATAAAGCTTCAACCCACTGTGGTACAAGCTTATGGTTACAATAAAACGTGGCAGGAAGTTCATGAAACCTTATATTCCTTTATGTTAAATGTACCGTACTTTAAGTGGAGAATAGTGTGACTTCCAAAAACATTCTGTCGTCAATTGATAAGAATGATTAAGAAACAAATATATGATAGCAAAAATGAAGCTGTAATGCTTCTTTCACAATTACAACTTACAATGAATTTTCCATCACCTTCCACCTTTTACTCACCTTCAGTTTTAGATTGCTACCAACCAGGTAGAGTAGATAGAGGTACCACAGCATTCTAAAACTTGGCTGAATAGAGGCCATGTATATTGCATTAGCATTTTAATGGTATTCTATGACTCTATACTGCCCTATGAAGTAATAGTTCTATTTTTGATTGCTGCATAGGTCACTGAAACAGTACTTTTTAGGTCTCTGAAACAGTACTTTTTAGGTCTCTGAAACAGTACTTTTTAAACATATGGTTTGCGCAGATATGGTTCTGTCAAAGACTTTTGCACACATAATAAATGAATTCTTACCCAGCTGCTACATTGTTGGTGTTCCAGCTAGCATGTTTCACAATCCTAGATACAGAGATAGTCTGCTCAGTGCCATCATTGGCACTCAGGTTGTGATCTCCCAAAACCACACGGAATGAAACAACTCTGTGCATATGGGACAAAAACGGGTGTTTACAATATGAACTCAGTCAATAACATAGTGATGTTAAAAGAAAAGTAACCTCATGTGTGGCTAGAATGCTTTTCTTGATCACTGCAGGGGCCAGAGAGACAATTCTACTATTATGGGATAGTGCAAAGCTACCTCTGCCATGAAATGAATTTGGAGATCCACGGTGACGGAGGTTCTTGGAGGGCCCTCGGGGCCAGAAGACTCCCTGTGGACTAAGGACCCTGTCTGTGGATATACTAGGTTTGGGGGTACAAACTTTGAGGGCAACAGCAGAACCAGTTTTCAGCTGAACTTTAAACACAGGCTCACTCAGGACGTCAGCCAGCATGTGTACCCTGAGATCCAAGCCTTTTCCTCATTCATTGTGTTTCCCCCAGGTTTATATTGTATCCTATCCTGTTATTATGTCACCTTACCCAATGTATTTATGTAAGTCATTCAGTGTCCTGTTGTGCAGTGATGCCCTTTAATTAACCAGTTACTTTAATTGAGTATACTCTGTATGTATCTGAACTTGACACCTTTGTATCCTGAAAGGTGTGAGGCAGGATTTCCCTATTGTATGTCCTTCTGGTAAACTGATTATGTTGTGTTCATTATGTGTCTTAATTTATTCTGTGTTTATTTACCTGTTTTAGGTGAGGTTTTCTATTGTTTGAGGCTTACCATGTTATAATTAGTCAACCTGTGCCTCCCCCCCAGTTGATGTCGTTATGTCTATATAAAGTCTGTGCTTTTTCACAAATAAATGTTGTTCATTCTTGCTGTACCTTGCTGCTAGTGGTCCTGTCTGCTATTTGGGTACAAAGAGCAAGGTTCCAGAAAGATTTCCAGTACACATTGACAGACTAGGGGAAGACAGGGTTGACAGGGGGAAACAAACTATGGGGAACCTAGGCATCAAAAATATAAATGTTTCAATGTATTTGTTCTTTGGAAAAAAGCATCAACGCATTCTTTTTTTGCACATTGCCTGATTCATTCCATTGTACTGCTGGAATGATCTCCATTCACACCTTGGTATCTTATCTCACAAGAGGTACCCTTTGACCCATCCTAAATATTAGGTGGATAGAAATGATCACAATACATTTATATCATGGTATCAATATTAATGATTCATTAATGATTCATTGAATTTATCAATGCATGTATCTGACACAGGAACCACCTAGGACACATTTTTGTAAATATAGGATAAGGTGGTAGTGAATTATCTGATTTTTTATTTTTTCCCTCTTTTTAGTCAACTGCCTTGGGAATCAGTTGGACATATAATGGACCTAAACCATGATACTGGGGACAAGGTTCTACATCTTTTGAAAAATTGTGAGAGGGAAGGGACTTTAAGGGACAGAAAGTAAAACAGGGTCTAATATATGTTGTGTTAATCTATGAAATAAGGGTCATTATCTTGGAGATGTTTCAGATTTGGCCCGGCTAACGTATACAAACAGGAATCAAAAGGAAACTTTAAATTCAATTTAAATCATGCAAAGGAACTATAACTAATGCTACTAGTCCAGGAGGATCTCTCCATATTCTCACAGTAACCTCCTGGGGCCAGAGAGGATCATGGGATGTGTAGTGCATTAGCATGTGCAGGACCAAAGTCTAACATCCTTCTATTAGTAAATTTACTGTTACCTGTCTACACAGTGAGCAGCGGTCAGGACACGGTTAGCACGGATCAGGGAACCACCACAAGTGTGATACCAGCTGCTGCCAGACAGATACTGCAAGGAAATCTACATAGAGAAATGCAAGAACATTAAATAAGATGACTGTGAAATCAACAACATTTAGGGAAAAAAGCTGTTTATTTAGATACTTGTTGTAAATAAAGAGTTTTTCTAATACACAGGTACTCTATCTAAGTATATACCCATGTTCATTACTTCTGCATTAGAAGAGAGGTGTAGATAAGTTTATTGATTCAATTAATATAACTATCCCACTAGTGAGAGGTCCATTGGCTGTCATTTTTCAAGACTGTGAGCATGGCTGTCAACAACCACCAGACATTTCCCATGAGTTCTGGATTTTTCCCCCTGTTCTTACCAAGCAGGATTAGGGTTTAAAAGCATATTAGGAAGAATGGTTTGTTTTATAGTAAATATAGACCTGGATTTGCATATAGAAAGATCACTGCTATTAATGGGTCACAGTATAATAGTTGTATGACCATTGTTCACAATGATAACTTACCTGCCATGGCCAGGCATTCTTTACTGCATTGGTTCCCCCTACCACACGTGTATTACCCTCTAAGTAGTTGATGTCATCAAAGCATTGTCCTTTGGAAAGGAAAAAAACATAGTTTTACATAGTCAGTTATTACCGAATCTATGGTAATTTAAGATAGTGTTACGTGAAAAATGTGTTACAAGATAAATTAGGCATCTGTCCTGGATTAGGAATGGCGGCTCATGCTGACCATTGCACCTTAATAATCCATTTACCCTACATGATCTTTAATTAAGCTAGCCTATATGGATACATGCCTGTTCTCACTATACTGTTTACCAAGCATTGCACTTCCACTCCAGTGAAGCTCATAGACATTTAACACGCCCAGTGAGAGTGCCAGAGCAAAAAAACTATAATATCAGAAGTTCAGCAAGTGTCAAATGCTGCTAAAGACACAAAAAAAAAATTAACGAAAACATCATTTTAAAAGTATGAACAAATCTAAAAAAAAAATTGTTCGGAGTAATATTAAAGGTATTTTGTTATTTGACTTAAAGCTTATTAATGCTTTCCTAGGTACTAATTGGCATCTCCACAAGACAATGTTGAAATTACAAAACTTTGTTTTAAAATGACAGGTAATGTCTGGCTCATGCCCTTTAGCATGCATGTATGCCAACAGAGGATTAGTGTGAAACTCTGCCATCCTACAGAATATTCTGTATCACATGAGTGAGTATACTCCCCATCCAACTCGCTTAAATTGGGTTATTTGCCGAACCCTTAAGAGATGAGGAAGCAGGCAAGTAAGTGTTCTCTGCAGTGTTTCAGTTAGACACTCAGATCACTTACTTAGGCATTGAAACAAATTAATAAACAGTTTACTGATCTGATTGCAAAATTTGGAATGTACTTCCCCCTGATTGGGAAGCTTGTATAGCTGCCTTCTCTATATGAAACATCATTTACTGTTTAATGTCTATTTTCTATTAGAAAATATTTGCAAAACACCAAAAAAAGGGGGTTTCCGTGTCTTTACACGCTAATTATGGTGGTTGCTTCACTTTATTTGTAAAAGACATCTTAATCGTACCAATCATTTATATAGTAAGATAATAACTCCCAGCTAACACTACCCAGCATTCTAATATACTTGAAAAGTAGGCAAGTTCATTTTATAGCAATTATGAAACAGAATGATGATTATACTGTTAATTTATATCTTATAGAACTTACTTACCACAAAGGACAAGTGCTGCTAGTACGAGAAGTCTCAACATTGTTGTCTTGTGGCTTGTAAAAGGTTTGCAGGATAAACACCGATAACTTCCCAATTTATATACCAGGCACCAAACTATGGGAATAGTTCCTCAAGTTACAGGTGGATAAAAACTAATATGTTTGTTATTTTTGTTATTTATAACATCCTATTATTATACTCAACACAAGGTCAAATGCACTAATATAGAAGTGTTATCAAAAGGAGAGCAAATATGGGTGTTTTAGACAATCATTACTAGTTTGGGGTAAATTGTGCATTTTCCAGCTGATGTAACTTGATCCAAAAGAACAATTGCCAAATATAATATCATGTGACCTGTCAAGATGGATGACTGTAGTGATGCAGCCATTATTCATGGCCCAGAAAACATTTCTTCAATACAAGATCTAGAATGTGCTCATCGCGCAGACATCCCCTGCTGTTAAAGAGGGGGATCCAGGTCCCCTGATCCAGGGACCTCGATTTAAGGTCAGATTATAAAACGACCTCGATTATAAGATGAGGGGGATTTTTCAGAAAAAAAATTCTGAAAAAAACCTTGTCTTATAATCGAGCAAATACGGTATACTTTGTTGCTGCAGATGAATGACAGGTAGACAATGGTCCAGAAGTGGAATGAATCCTTGTTCCCTATAAATTATCTAAGAAAAGTGATCTTTCTAAAAAGCAAAGCATTCTGTATTGCTGCCTTGGACATCACTGTTCTACAGTTTTGAAGATTAGCCCACGTTAAACCATTTAAATGCTGTAAATTTTAAAATGAGACAAGGAAAGATGGCTGCAGAACAGGTAACCTACTATATTTCGTACAATGGGGAAAATATATTCCACTATTCATTGACTTCTTTGTACTTCAACCTCCATCATCATTCAGCGTTAAAAACTTGTCTTGGCCCTTAAAATATGCAGGCAGAATTAGAATAAATGAAAAAATAGATACAACAGTCTTCAACAGTCTTAATTACAAACTCACATCTCACATCACATGGGCTAATTTGTCCCTTACCACCCCATACCATATCATATTATCACTGCATATTTGACATACAGCTGAGATGGTTGGTCACCAAACAAATACATGTTTATACTATCCTCCCTGTATCATTATAAATTTGTTAGTTTTTTTTTATTCCATGGAATAACCAAATTGGCCTTTTTGCCACATTAAAATTGACGCTCTTCAATGTTACAAATGTTATTAAGCCAGCCAAGGCGCGTTTGGCTCTTTTGGATTTTTGAGTACACCACCCCAGGCAATTTATTTTTCTCTTTTTCCCATAACTTTACCCATTTTACCCCTCTTCTTCACGTTTCAACCTCCTAACCCCCTCACTACTGACAAAACAAGTTTTATCCATTCGTATCTTGGACTGCATTGGCATTAATAATATTGTCTTTGTTCTACACCATCACACACAATCCAATTAGGTCACTTCCCAGATATTTGTCCATAGAGCCGCTAACACAAAAATCGATCTATACAATTTTAAATGCAGAACCAAAAAAATAAAAAAATAGACAAACATGCTATTACAACTTTTATCACTGAATGTTTTAGGTCCTAACAGCCCACACAAGAGGAATTTATTGATTGAAGAAACAAGTAAAACACATATTTTGCGTTTACAGGAAACTCACTTTGCCTCTTATAAAATCCCTATTTTTTACCTAAATCCTTTACTAGTATATTTCATGCCACCAATAAAGCGAAGAAAGCTACATAACTAACATAAATAAGGAAAAACAAACAATCAAAAGGCAGATTCCTACTACTAGTCCTAAACATCAACAGTATTCAATAAATACTAAATATACACAACAAAAGAACATAAAGTGCGCTTTACGCAAACTGTGGATGTTAAGTATTCAACATCTTTTTGGTGAAGTGGTATCTTTACAAATTAAAACCAGGAGAAAATGTGTCCCCCTTGAGGGAATGCACTCACAGACTTGCAGAGTAATATTGCACTTCAAATAAACGTTGTTGTCAGTTGGACTCTGGTGTTGCCAATCTTCTATATATATTGGTTCAAAGACATAACAATAAATATCCGATTAGTGAATGAAAATGGACACATTTAATGAACCAAATATCTGCTTACATGGAGGTTTTCTTTAACACACGGAGTGGGCGCCACACAGCCGCAAATGTAAATATCCTCCCAGCAATGATTTATAGATAAAAACTTTAAATAGAAAGTAAAATAAAATAGAATCAGGTTTCAAGAAAGCAGGTAAGTCCAGTCCGCTACGCTTTTCGCCCTTCGCGGGCTTCAACCTGGCGTCTGGACTCCCTGCATTGAAGTGGCGCTTTTATCATTGGTCTTGATGCTGATGCGTGCAAGTCTCTTCCTTGTACGTCATCATCTTGCAGGACTTTTTTATTCAAAAAAAAAAATGCTGTTGCTTTGAATGATTCTGCTAGAATGGACTTCTACTAATTTTGGACTTTTCCTTTTAAGCGCCATTTTGGAGTTTTCTTCTAGCTGGCTCGATAACTTCTCTAATGTAATGCTAACAGATATTTCTCTTTTTCAGTGTCACATACTTTACTTATTGTTACTAACAAATTGTTTTTCAGTGCAATATATCCAATAAAATATATATTGGATTTGTTTTATTGCTCTCTAAGGGGGGGTTGTGTATCTGTATATTATATTATTGTGCATAGAGGTTATTTTGTGTAGTGTTTTGGAGAGTTTTTGGCCATTAAGTATTATAGTAATTAAAAATGTTTGCTAATAATATTTTGTAACCCTGTCTTTTACCTCATGAATGCTGTGTATTGAACCTTCGGGGGTAGAATTTGAATAAATCTAATATTAGTTCTGTGCTGAACCTTTTTCATGTATAAAAATAAACACCTTAAAAATATATCTTTGTCCTTAAAATGTGTAGCATATGGGGGCGGAGCATGACGTGAGGACGCACGCTCGCGGGCTCCGAGGTCAGGAGCTGAAGCACTAGCAAAAGGAGAATGTTGGAGTGCTAGCCGAGAACAAGCAAGGGAAAGACGGACACACGCTGGAATAATATCCCGATGTAAAAAAGCAGCTGAGAGAGAGGGGGAAGAGGGGTAGCAAGGAGAAGGAATAGAAAGGAGAGAGGAAACAGCTTCTCTAACGGGTCGGCTGCTGACCGAGAGGAGGACTGGGAGAGGAGTCTGGTCGAGGAAGGCTCGGTCTGCGGTGAGAGGCGGTGGTGGAGAGCGTCGAGCCAGGACCTAGGAAGTACACAACCAGGTCCCCCCAACGCTTTGAAGACGGGTAGGAATCAATAGGACTAGTTTGCTGCAAGACGCGAAGGCGGAAGGCAGCTGGCTGGCACTAAAGTGAAGGCTTTGTTACTTTCCAAACCCTGCCTGCCAAAATACAAAGAGTGAAGAGAGGCACAGAGCGAATAGGACCAAAGAAAAGGGAAAAGATTTCTGATTGGTCGCAGTGAGTAAACAGACTTTGAATTTATGTTTTACACTGGGCTATGACTGAAGTAAATTGACCTATATATACATCACTGTTTTTGAGACAACGGTACTTCCTAGGTATTTCCTTATAAACATTCTTTCCCTAGAATCATTGAGGCCCTAAGAAGCATGTATGTACCTATTAAAAATAACAATAAAAGATTCATGGGGGAAGAACATTGACTTCAGATAAAGAAATAGGTGCTTGGTTTCTTATTTCCCTCTGCTGCATTTAGAAAAGAGAAGAAGTGTGCCAATGGTACAAATATTGGGGGAAAAAGTACCCTAAACACTAGAAGGCTACCCCTTGCATTGTAAGGGCTGCATTTTTTATTTATTTTTTTCTCCTCTCCCTCTCTCCTCTGTTTGCTGCTCTTGCTGTACGGAAACCTTGAGCCATAAAAGCTACTATTCCTCTTCCAGCCACACGGAGCCAGAAGTCCTAAAGAAAGTTAGATTGCAAGGAGAGAAACAGAAATAGAAGGAGACAAGGTTCCTATATAAGAAAACTGGATCAGACCTCTCTTTTTTTTTTGTAATCTCCTATAATATAAAAAGAACATAACCCTTGGACTAAAAGGAAGGGGAAAATGACTAGTAGAAAAACAATGGAGGATAAACAGAAAAAGGAAAGAAAGGGGAAAGAACAAGACCAGAAAGGTAGAGAAAGGAAAAATGTATCGGCTTTCTTTTCCCCAACAACTCAGAGAGGAGGGGAAGAAAGTATATTAAACAATCAGTCAAGCCTGGAGGAAACCCAGTTGGAATCCCCCAGAACTAAGGAACAACCCTCAGTATCCTCAGACGAGTTCAAAAAAGGAATGGATTCACTCCTGGAACAAATAAAAAAAGAATTTCAAGATAACCTGAAAGAACTCCAAAAGGATATCCTCCAAATTAGCAATAAAGTAAACAGACTAGAAGATAAAATAGAGGTAATCGGTGTGAATAGTGCAGAAAACAAAGAACAAATAAGAAAAATGGAGACAAAAATCTGCAACTTAGAACAAAAAATAAATGATATTGAAGATAGAACAAGGAGACAAAATATTCAAATAAGGAATATACCCGAGGAAATTACGCAAGACAAATTGGAAGATTACCTGCTAGAATATTATGAACACCTAGGTATAACATTTGCAAATAAAGAGGAGGTGATAGAACGCTGCCACAGAGCGTACAAACCGAGTACTATACCAAGTTCCACTCCAAGGGACATAGTAGTACTATTCCAATCTTATAAAAAGAAAAACAAAGTAATAATGGCGGCACGTGATAATTCAGGAAAGAAAGGAAAATTTGAAAACCTAAAAATATGCCAGGACTTATCCTACCAAACGAGACAGCATCGGAAAAACTTTTTTAATGTAACCAAAGAATTGAGAGATATGAACATTACCTACAAATGGGGATTCCCAGTAAGCATAATTATACAAGAACCGGGTCAAAGGAGAAGAGTATTTAACACACCACAGGCAGTAAAGGAGTGGATAGAAGAGAGAGCAACAAGAAAGGACACTCACTGAGACTTGGACACATAGGGGGGGGGAGGGGGAGGAAGGGAGAAGAACTGGGGAATCTTTTTGGGTTGCTATTTTTTTATATTTTAGTGTTTTTTTCTCTTTCCCTCTCTCTTTGCAGGGGGGAGGGGTAGAGGGGAAGGCGAAGGTGCAGTACTTAAATCGCTTGTAAAAGTATATTGGAGAAACTGGGAGAAGTGTTCGGAGACTTTGAGGGGAGGAACGGGAGAAAGGGGGAAAGGATATAGGTGGAGGGGGGGAAGGGTTAATGGGAAGTGAAATTATGTAAAATGCTTGCATAATTATATTTGAAGAACACAATGAGTAATTTGGAGGGAAAAGCACAGGATCGAACAGTTGAATATGAATATTAAAAGAAACACAGGGTTGGGGGGAGGGGGGAGGGGATAAATGGAAGTGGTTAAAAATTAAAATACGTGCAAAATTAAGCTTGAAGTACACGAGGAGTAAGCTTCGGGGATTTAGAGGGAACAAGATGAAGAGGGAAGAATATAGGGTTGCACAAGGGAATTATTAATGTTAATTGTGGTTTATTTTTTTATTATTTATTGTGTTTTTTTTTTATTTATTTATTTTTTTATTGTGGGTTTTTTCTTTCTTTGGGGGGGGAGGGGTAGAGGGGATTTTTTTTTTTTTCCTTTCTTTTCTTTTTTCTTTCTTCTTTCTCACCCAGGGGGGAGGGGGGGAAGGGTTAATTGGAAGCAAAACAATGTAAAAAGTTTGAAGGCCACAAGGAGTAATTGGGGGGAAGTTGGGGAGGGAAGAGCACAGGATGCCACAGGGGAATATGAATATTAAAAGAAACACAGGGTTGGGGGGGGGAAGGGATAAAGGAAAGTTGTAAAAATTAAAATGCGTGTAAAATTATACTTGAAGAACACAAGGAGTAAGTTTTGGGGACTTAGAGGGAACAAGACAAAGAGGGAAGAATATAGGGTTGCATAAGGGAATTAATAATGTCAAATGTATTCTTTAATTTGTTTTTTTTTTTCTTTCCCCTCTCCTCCCAGAACCGAAGCATTCTCTCCTTATAGACCTCTTTCTTTTTTCTCCCCTTCTCCCCTTCTCTCTCTCTCCCCTTTTGGGGGGGAGGGGGAAGAGGACAGGGGAAGGTGGATTCATTTATAGTGTAGGCAAACTAAACGTAAAGAGCACAGGGAGGATTCCCCCTTTTTTTTTTTTTTTTCTCTCTCCCGCTTTACCCTAGATCTCCTCGGTGGGGTAGGGGGAAACTCACGAAGGGAAACCAGTTGGCAGGAGGTGGGGGAGGAAAGCGAAACAGATATATAGTGCTTAAGCTCCTACTAGGGGATCTGAGAGAACCCCTAAAAAAAACCGCGTCCATAAAAGAGGGAAATGAGACGCGGGCCATAAAAGCTAGGAAGGGTCCTAGCTATGGAAGGCATTAATTGTTATGTGTTAAGTGCAGAGTCTATTTATGTGATTTTTGATGTGGTTTTGAAATGTTTTTTTTTTTTGTTTTTGTTTTTGTTTGTTTTTTCTTCTCTCTCTTCTTTTCTTTCTCTTTCTCTCTCTCTCTCCCTCTCTCCTCTCCCCCCTCCTCTTCTGGGTGCTCATCACTGGGGCCTGTCATGTTCCTGTTATGGTCCAAAGATAGTATTTTACCCATAAAACGATAATTTTTGACATAGCAACGATAAAAATAACTTCACAAAATGTTAAAGGATTAAACACACCATATAAAAGGAGGATGTTAATGAAAGAAGCAAATAGAAAAGGGTACCATATAATATGTGCTCAAGAAACACATTTTGCTCGAAACAAGATTCCAAAATGGTTTAATAAGAAATATCCAATAGCAATACATTCAACAGCACCCACAAAAAGAGCAGGAGTTTCAATATTTATACATAGATCAGTCTTATATGAAGAACAAAGCAGGAAAATGGACATAAACGGTAGATATGTGATTCTTAATTGCAAAATCAATGGGACTATGTACAATATAATCAATATATATGCACCAAACGAAAACTCAATAAGTTTTATTGAAACAATACTAAGTAAATATAAAAAGCAGGAATCAGGGAAGTGGATAGTATGTGGAGACATGAACTCATTGGCAAACGCAGAATTAGATTCAACAAATTTAGCAAGCAGTAAATATAGGGAAAAAAAGAGGCAACAAAGCTTGAAATTCCAAAATCTATTAAGAAAGTACGGATTATTTGATGCATAGAAAACATGGATAGTAGAGATTACTCCTTTTTTTCACAAGTACATAACACATACAGTAGACTGGACTATATACTTTTAGATAAAGATACATTACAAGAAATAAAATCATGTAAGATAGGTCTGATAAACTGGTCGGACCACGCCCCAGTGGAAGTGGAACTGAGAAGCAAGTTCGCAACAAGAGGCAGAGGCTTGTGGCGAATTAATGAATATCTATTAGCCAAAGAATACATACAAAAGGAAGTAAGAGAAGAATTAGATCAGTTTTTTAACATCAACGATCAACAAGAAACATCAATAGAAAACTTATGGTTGACACACAAAGCAGTTATAAGGGGAACACTTATAAAACAAGCATCATGGTACAACAAACAGAGGCAAGAGAAAAAAATGAAATTACTAAACTTATTGGAGAATTTAGAAATTAAAAACAAAGGGGATAGAAATGTAAGTTTAATAAAAGAAATAATAGAGACAAAAAAAGAATTAGCAAAATTACAAATAGGAGAAACAGAATTTAAATTAAAAAAATTAAAACAACTATTTTACACAAAAGGGAACAAAGCAGATACTATGTTAGCCAACAAATTAAGATATCAAAATATTAGAGCAGCAATCCCACAAATTACAACAGCAGACGGGAAAAAAATAATTAACCCAAAGCATATAGCAGAAGAATTTGCCCAGTATTATTCAGCGTTATATAACATTAACAAAGATCAAAATACCTTCCAACCAACAAGGAATGACATGGATAGATATCTGGAGGAAATTATATTTCCAAAATTAAATACTGAACAAATAGAAATTCTTAAAAAACCAATAGAAGAGGGAGAAATTGCTAAAATAATTAAAGAATTAGCGCTGCATAAATCCCCAGGACCAGACGGGTATAGCAACTTATATTACAAATGTTTTAACCCAATATTAACACCATACTTAAAAAGATTGTACCATAAATGCAAAGGTAGTAATGGATTCCCAGAGGAAATGCTAAAAGCAATAATTGTGACTATTCCGAAACCAGGAAAAAAACTAACTGGGTGTGCGGATTTTCGACCTATCTCTTTACTCAATACAGATATGAAAATATACTCAAAAATATGGGCTAGTAGACTGAAAATAATATTACCAGAAATAATAAATAACGATCAAACTGGTTTTATAACTGGAAGACAAACAGGAGATAACATTAGGAAATTCTTAAATGTTATAACAAATTTGAAGGACTCTAAAATAGAAGGACTAATGTTAGCAATAGACGCTGAAAAAGCGTTTGACCGGCTCCACTGGAAATTTTTGGAATTAGTGATGTCTAGATTCGGATTCCCAGACCTATTAGTAGATGCAATACAAGCAATATATAGGAAACCGTCTGCAGTGGTACTATATGCGGGTTTCCAATCCAAAAGTTTTGAAGTAACCAACGGTACGCGACAGGGTTGTCCCCTGTCGCCATTACTATATGTTATGGCACTGGAACCATTGGCGATGAAGTTGCGAGCAGATAGCAGGATAGAAGGAGTACAAACTTTAAAAAATAATCAAATAAAAATAGGTTTATTTGCAGACGATATACTGGTATCGCTAACTAAGGTATCAAAATCACTCCCGGCCCTGATGGAACAACTAGAGGAGTACGGGAAAGTATCATACCATAAAATAAATACCAGTAAGACACAAGCTCTACTGATAGGTCTGGTAGAAGAAGAAAAAGACTTCCTAAGAAAAAAATATGCGTTTGACTGGCGAGAAAAATATATAGACTATCTAGGAGTAAAATTAGCAGTTCAAAGTACAAAAATGTTACAATATAACATATATGATAAGTGGAAAATGTTAAAACAAGAGTTACAGAGATGGACAAAAATGGAGATCTCATGGGTTGGAAGAATAGCAGCAATTAAAATGACAACTATCCTAAAGATCCTATATGTTTTCAGAACATTACCATTAAAAATTCCCAAAATCTTCTTCCAGAAAGCACAAAGAGATCTGAATAAATGTGCAAGTGGAGGCAAAAAAACAAGAGTGAAATCAGTTCTACTGCAACAAACAAAAGATAAAGGCGGAATGGGCCTCCCAAACTTGGAATATTACTATCTGGCATCCCAAGTAAGGCAAACAATGCAATGTTATGCACCTACAGGTGAAATAGCATGGGTAGACCTGGAAGATTTACAATTTCAACCACAAAGAATGTGCCACAACATAGGAAATAAACTGCTAAAAAATAAACAAAAGGGAAAATGGCTGCATGCAACAGAGGCATCAAGAAACACGTGGAGACAGTATTGTCTAAAGAACCCAGAAATGTACGAACTAAGGTGGTATTCACCAATCCAAGAAATAGAAGCTAGAATCCCACAACTTAACCTAAAAAAATGGGTAGATAATGGGATCACAAATCTACAGTGCATACGAGACAAAAAAGAACTATTATCCTTTGAAGAAATAGTTAAGAAATACAAAATTCAAAATTCGGAATTTTACAAATACTTACAGATAAGAGATCTATGTTTCGAAAACAAAAATAGGGGACAAACAGACTGACCCAATACAAAACAAAATTTTAAACTTATGTAACTACAAAACACAGAAAAATCAAAAAGGGATCTCATTACTATATAAAAATATGCTGGGAAACAAAGAGGGAGAGAAAAGTAAATATATGGAGAAATGGGAACAAGAACTTGGAAAAGCAATACCTCTGGATTCATGGATGAAATCCTTTAGGCAGCTAAACTCATATTCACACTGTACAAATTATTTAGAATTGCAAAAAAAGATTATATACAGATGGCACTTGGTTCCAACAAAACTACATAAAATGTATAAAAACTCGTCTCCCCAGTGTTGGAGAAGATGCGGAGCGATGGGATCTGTTATACATATCTGGTGGGAGTGCCCAATAGTAACTGATTATTGGAATAAAATATTCAAAATTGTAGAGCAAGAACTAAAGATAAGAATAGAGAGAAAGCCAGAAATAGTCTTATTAAATATTTTCCCAGAACAAATACCAGAAAATACAAGAAAATTATTAGGGCACATCTACCTTATAGCAAAACAAGCAATAGCAAGAAATTGGAAAAAACAAAGTTTGCCAGAGAAGGAGGAAATAATATCTAAAATAACGATGAATAAGTACTATGAGCAAATGCACTATTCAATATCAAACACAATGAAAAAACACAGTCAGATATGGAGCAAGTGGACCAGAGACTAGGGAGGGGAGGATGAGGAGACGGGGGGAGAGAGAACTATACTTGTTTTTTTTTTTTTTTATGTAAGTTGTCTTTTGTCCTTTGTATACGTGAACTTAATTGATAGAAATAATAAAAGAATTGTTAATTAAAAATATATCTTTGATATATATATATATATATATATATATCAAATATATATATGAACATGAAAGAGTTTCTTATGAAATGTAGTTCCTCTGGCAACTCGCAGTCTTTGAAAGAAGCAAGGGTTAAAAAAAAATGTCCCGAGACTTTGATGTAAACCGACGTGTATCTTAACCCCTTAAGGACAGAGCCTTTGAAACATTTTTGTCCTTTCTGGACAATGGCTATTTTAACATTTCTGTGCTGTTTGTGTTTAGCAGTAAAAAAAAAAAAATACACAAATTTCTTTGTTTTTATTTGAAACAACTTCTCCTCATCGACAATAGCGAACGAAAAAAACATGCTAAATAGATTCTACTATTTCTCCTGAGTACAGGGATACCACCCATGCATAGGTTTGTTGGGTTGTTTGGGGGCTAAAATGCCAAATTTGTGAGGTGCAGTTTTTTGTTTTCCAACTTGAAATTTTTACATGCAGACAGCCTGCACCCATGTCCCATTTGGGACATATTTGAAACCAGCCAGTGTATTTTACCCCATCAACCCATATATTTTTTAAAAGAAGACACCTTAGGCTATCTCAAATGGTGGTATTTTTACACTTTCCATGCACTAATTCTACCACCAGCCTTTGTCAAACTTTGTGGTAGTAATTTTTTTGTGTTTTTTTTTCACAAACCTTGTACTTCAGACATGAATTCACAGATTTTGGTATGTGTCACTGCCAAATAACACCCTAATAAGTGTTCAGCAACATCTCTTGAGTACAGGGATACCACCCATGCATAGGTTTGTTGGGTTGTTTGGGGGGTAAAAGGCCAAATTTGGTAGGTGCAGTTTTTGGTTTTCCAAATTAAAATTTTGACATTCAGACCGCCTGCACCCATGTCCCATTTGCGACATATTTGAAACCAGCCAGTGTATTTTACCCCATCAACCCATATATTTTTTTAAAGTAGACACCCTACGCTATTTCAAATGGTGGTATTTTAACACTTTCCATGCACTAATTCTACCACCAGCCTTTGTCAAAGTTTGTGGTAGTAATTTTTGTGTGGTTTTTTTTCCACAAATATTGTATTTTAGACATAAATTCACAGATTTTGGTATGTGTCACTGCCAAACAATAACCCAATATGAGTTCAACAACATATCCTGAGTACAGGGATACCACCCATGCATAGGTTTGTTGGGTTGTTTGGGGGCTAAAGGGCCACATTGTGAAGGTGCGCATTTTCAACTTGGAATATTGACGTGTAGTCAGCCTGAGCCCATCTTTCATTTGGGACTTTTTTTTAAGTAGGACAGTGTATTTTACCCCAAAAAGTATATATTTTGTAAAAGTAGACACCCTAGGCTATTTTAAATGGTGTTATTTTAACACTTTCCATGCACCAATTCTACCACCAGCCTTTGTCAAAGTTTGTGGTAGTCATTTTATTGTGTATTTTTTCCCACATACATTGCACTTTAGACACAAATTCACATATTTCGGTATGTGTCACTGACAAACAATACCACAATATATGTTCAGCAACATCTCCCGAGCACAGGGATACCACCCATGCATAGCTTTGTCAGCTTTGTTAGGGGTTGAAAGGCTACATTTGAGAGGTGCGCTTTTTGATTTTCAAACTTGGAATTTGAACATGTAGAGCAAGGAAGGGGTTAATAGCTCTTATAAGAGCCTTTGTAGTACTGTACAAAAAAATTAACCCCTAAAAATGCACAGACAAGAAAAAATGTTCTGCTGTGCAGTGATCAGTGGCAGGGAAGGGGTTAATACACTACACTATACAAAGGGTATGGCTTTTATAAAAGCCCTTGGGACTCACAATTTTTTAACATTTTATTTAATTTATTACAATTTAAAAATTATGTTATACAGATCTGTCTCTTTCCCTCACTAAAACTCAAGTGAGGAGAGGGAGGCAGATCCATATGGGTCAGAACAATATTTACGAACCAGACGAATGGTGATGCTCATCTGAGAAATCACCAAACCACCTTTGCCACTGATCGGCTGTTACTGATCGCTATACACGCGTTCAGACAGCTTCAAAAGGAATACACGTAATCCCCTAGTGGGTATAATTAACCCCTAGTGAGTCTGACAAAAAAAATGCTGATAGCAAAAAAAAATCCTTCGGCGACTAGATTGCTCCATATGCGCTGCTTAGGCAGTGACCATATGCACTGCTTAGGCAGTGACCATATGTGCTGCTTAGGAAGTGATATACGGCAAGGAAGGGGTTAATAGCTCTTAAAAGAGCCTTTGATATACTGTAATAAATCAAAGTAAAAAGAAATAACCCCTAAAAAAATGCACAGACAGCAAAAAATGTGCTGCTGTGTAAGATCACTGCATACACAGCGATCAATTGCAGGGAAGGGGTTAAATACTGGAAACGGCTTTTATAAAAGCCTTTGGGTCTCAATTCAATTAAATATATTATAATTAAAAACTTACATTATACAGCTCTGTCTCCCTCCCTCACTAAAACTCAAGTGAGAGGGAGGCAGATCTACACGGGTCAGATCAAATATTTACACATATTGATCTAACCAGACGAATGGTTATCTGAGCAAACGCCAACCCGCCATTGTCACTTATCAGCTGTTACTGATCGCTATACATGCGCTCAGACAGCGGGTATAATTAACACGTGACAGTGTAATAAAAAAGTTTTAAAAAAATAAAAAAAATGCTTCTGCAGCAAGATTGCTGCATTTGCGTCAGATCGCTGATTAGGCAGTGATCTACGGCAAGAAAGGGGTTAATCTCTCTTAAAAGAGGTTTTTTTATACTGTAATGAATTACAGTAAAAAAAAATAACCCCTAAAAAATGCACAGACAGCAAAAAAAGTGCTGCTGTGTATGATCACTGCGTACACAGCGATCAATGGCAGGGAAGGGGTTAAATGGCTTTTATAAAAGCCCTTGGTGTTTAACATTTTATTAAATATTTTTTTTATTATTTTATTTTATTATTTTACTTGATCTGATCTGTCTCTCTCCCTTACTAAAAGTAGTAAGGTGAGGGAGGCAGATCAATACTTGTCAAAGGCAATATTTAGTAATATTGCCTTTGACAGTATGGTAAGTGCTCATCAGAGCACTTACCATACATGCCTGCACACAGATCACATAGATCTGTTGTGCCGGCATCGATTGGCTCCCCCTAGAGGATCGGAAGTGAAATACTTTCACTTCCGATGCTCTTGCCATTAGAAGGGAAGCGCTGCCTGTACAGGCAGCGTTCCCTTCTACTGAGCCGATGGGGTCGCTCAGGAGAGCGACCACCATCGGTTCTGGGGCAGCCTGGAGGTGTTGTTAAGTGCCTCGCTAGCGAGGCAGTTTAACAACACCGGAGATGCTTAGTGTGTGTGTGCAGCGGGCGCAGCCATGTGTGCAGCGGGCGCAGCCATTTTTTTTTTAAATGGCTGCTACGATCACTCCGTGGAGTGATCGTAGCGCGCCCCTGCACATTTGGGGGGTGTTGCACAATGCCTCTACCTAGAGGCATCGTAGCAACACCGTTAGAGTAAAGAAAGCGACCGCTGGTCGCTTTCTTTACTCCATTTAGTGCATGACGTGCCAGCCACGTCAGCTGTCGGCAAGGGGTTAATAGATACACGCGGGTTTACTATCTGCTGTGTCTCACTTGTCTCGCAATTGCAATATTGCTAAGAGAAATCTAGGTTTTAAATGTGTGGTGTCTCCTGCTAATGACATCACATTGGAGCTTGAAATGAAAATGACACATTAACCATTATTTCAATTCCATATCTAGCCACAGGTGATGTCATAAACAGGAGACTCCACAGACACATTTAAATATAAAATGTTCCCTTATTTTATGCTTTGTAAGCAATTGTGCTAACATATAGATAATTGTTCATCAATTTTTATTCTCTTCATACAGTTTAAAGAATGTTTAGGTTGACAGAGTCCCTTTAAGACAAAAGAAGCAGGATTGGAATTAAGTTTGAAATAACATTACAGAGGTATAATATATACACACCCACTAATTATATGTACTGTCTGTTCATGTTGGAGTTCGGGGTTCGGCTATAAACCGAAAGTCTATAAACCGAAAGACATTTGGTTTATAGACTTTCGGTTTATAGAATAGCAATAGCATTACATGTATTCCATAAACCGAAAGTCTATAAACCGAATGTCTATAAGTCTATAAATTCTTATGAATGGGGACTGTATTTCGGTTTATAGAAAACCAATAGAATTACATGTATTCCATAAACCGAAAGTCTATAAACCGAAAGACATTTGGTTTATAGACTTTCGGTTTATAGAATACATGTAATGCTATTGCTATTCTATAAACCGAAATAGAGTCCCCATTCATACGAATAGGTCATATGACCTATTTGTATGAATGGGACTCTATTTCGGTTTATAGAATAGCAATAGCATTACATGTATTATATCTGAGAGTCAAATAGAACCGTCAAATACTGTGCTTACAGCGCACTTTGAAAAATTTGAATAGTTTTGGGTGGTAAATAGTACATTTGCGTCTTGCGGTGCACTTCATATCTGAGAGTCAAATAGAATCGTCCAATACTGTGCTTACAGCGCACTTTGAAAAATTCGAATTGTTTTGTGTGCTAAATAGTACATTTGCTTCTTGCGGTGCACTTCATATCTGAGAGTCAAATAGAACCGTCAAATACTGTGCTTACAGCGCACTTTAAAAAATTCTAATTGTTTTGGGTGCTAAATAGTACATTTGCGTCTTGCGGTGCACTTCATATCTGAGAGTCAAATAGTACAGTCCAATACTGTGCTTACAGCGCACTTAATTCTGGCTACCTCCTCCTCCTCCAGCACCGCTAACACCTACACCGCCATGGTCACCGCCTCCTCAACCTATGGGTCACTTAGTATAAACTGAAAGAGAATACCCTGCACTCCAACCCTCTCTCAAATGGATAATTCTGTTGATCCTCCTGCCAGCCATGCTTTAGATTTAGATTTATGTTCTTCCAAAGCTAAACTCAAAGATTCCATCTAGTGCCATTTTATGGCTGAGCTGTATTTTTAATTTGTATGTATTTTATGTTATTTGAAGTTATTTCCCTATCCATATTTGTTTGCAGGGCACTTGTCCTACTCTTACCCACATTTGAATTCCTTTTGCAGCCCTCTAGCCCTTTCCAGGAGGAGGCATTTTAGTGCCCAAAAGTTCGTGTCCCCATTGACTTCAATGGGGTTCTGGGTCAAGTTCGGGGTCAAGAGCGAGCCCAACGAACCCGAACATCCAACTCCGCTCAACTCTACTCACTAGACAAATAGTTCTCAATCGACGTTTCGGTCCAAACCGTGGACCCTTATCAAGGTTTTTTTTCCTACTACAGACTCCAGGCTTACCTACCAAATTTGGAAAGCTTTCATGCTTTTTTGAAGGTTGTAGAATAGTAGTGTGGAGACCCGATTACCTGGTCCGATCACACCAATGTCTTTATCACTGTTAAAGGTCATTCGGAATATAGTGTAAGGTCCAAATGGAGAATGAATGAAACTATTTTATCTTCGGAAGAACACAGAGCGGCACTCAGAAGCCATCACCTTTATGAAAAACAATCTTTACATCACTCTCGTAAAATTAGAAAGGGCAAATAAAATCAGTCCAGAGATCTGCACCTTCACTTCTATTGTCCAAACTCAGCAAGTCATAAACGACAGACTAGACTAGTGGTAGTCAACCTTTTTCTACCTACCGCCCACTAATGCATCTTTCTTGATGGAAAAATTTCCTTACCGCCCACCAGTTTTCGCGCAAGCGCGGAATATTTTTTAGAAAGGAGGGTGTTTTACGTACATTTATCTTTTTATTTCTACTTATTGCATGTTTATAATGTTTTTAACTTTATAAAGTTTAATTAGAAAACAATAAAGTAAATTGAAATCTTTACTAGTGAGATCCTTGAGGCTGATGCTGCGAGACTAAATATTTGAAATCTGGTTCGATTTTCGTAAGGAACAAACGAAGGTCTCCTCTTTCAGTGATATTCAGACGGTTTCTCTGTTTGCTCATAATATGATTAACAGCACTAAAGCCTGATTCTACAAGATATGTGGTAGGGAAAGGTATCAATAAATTGAACATCATTTTCTACATATTTGGATATAACGCAGGCATTTTTTTATTTTGCCAGAGTTTTTGGTATCCACCACTGCCAAAATGACATTTACTCTCTTCGTCATATTTAAGTTCTAATAGTTCTTCTTGGCAAGGTATATCAACTTCAGCAACATTTGCTGTAAAAGGATTTATCATCCAGTCATGCACCTTTAAGTTCAAAATATCTTGAAATCGTTTTTCCATATCCAATTTGAGTTCCTTGAGGTGGCTACTGAACCTTTCAATATCCCTCGGAGTTACATCATTGTTTATAGAGGACAGTTCAGGAAACTGATGAAATTCTCTCTTGAAAATATTATGACGGAGAAGATCAAGCTTTTCGATAAATAATGACACAATATTTTTGCAACTTATAAGAGTTATATTGGCTCCTTGAAGCTGCAAATTAATTTCATTAAATCTCTTGAAAATGTCTGCCAAATAAAAGGCATCATTCTTTACGTTTTTTAACTGTTCATAGAGACCCGCCTCATTATCACTTTCAAAAAACTGTACGACACTATCAAATAATGCAACAAAACGAGTCAAGCATGTACCCTTTGAGAGCCATCGAACTTCTGTATGTAAAAGTAACCTAATAAACTGCTCGTTATTGTCCTGGCACAGCTGTCGAAACATTCTATCACACTTGGCATTAGATTTTATCTTATTTACAGCTTTAATTATAATACTTAATGATGAATGGAGACTTGTACTTAAATGTTTTCCTACAATATGTTGTCTGTGCACAACACAATGAATACACAAAACGTTTGGCACTTCTTCCTTCAAGTAAGCAACAAACCCACGATAGCGGCCTACCATTGATGGTGCTCCATCAATAGCACATGACACAATATTGTTCAAGGGTATATTGTTTTTTGCAAATTATGATTTCACAGCATTAAATATTGATAATCCTTTTGTATCTGTAATCAGATTGACAGTGAATAGCATTTCTTCTTGCAATGTATTGTTTTCATCAAGGTACCGTACATATGTCATCAGTAGAGCATTATTATCTGCAATGACAGACTCATCCAATTGTATAGAAAATGCCGAATTTTGGAGAATACCTATAAGTTTATTTTCAACATTAGCCGCCATTTCATCAATGCGTCTCTTTACTGTGTTATCGCTAAGGGGCAATGTTTTTAAAACTTCAGGTATATCCTGATGCATTACTGTTGAGATAAATTCTTTGATAGAGGGTATTATCAAAGTTTCTCCAATATTATGGCTTTTACCACTTTTTGCAATTAAGCGTGATATACGATAAGCTGCAGTTAATCCATCCTCATTCTTTGCATGTTGTTTTTGAAAGGATGTAGCTATTGTTTGAACGATTTTGAAATCTTTTATAGATTTCTTGAAAATATTCAATGGGCTTATCTTTATCTTGCGAATGCTTTGTAGCAAGATGTTCTCGCAATCGACTTGGCTTCATTGCTTTATTAGATAATGTCTTGTGGCACAGTTAACACATTGGAAGCTGTTTATTTGTAACAGATTCAATGAAACCCATCTTCAGATACTCTGGTAAATAGCCACGAGCATATTTCTTTTTTTCAGACATGGGTTCTAAATTTGTTTCACAATTTAACAACTACTTTTACTCTTACGTTTTGATCTGCACTCCACACAGTGCTTTTTTCCCTCCTCTTTTCCCTTTTATTACTAACACCAAAAACAATGTTGTATTAGGTGCCAATTTTTACCATCAAGTCACCATCAAAAGAAATTCCTTTTCCTGCCTGCTTCTTTACCTTCCTTATAGTATATCACTATATTAAGGATCTCTTTTTCCTTTTTTTTTTATTTTCTCCTTCCCTTACTTATTTTTTTCTTATATTTTATAAGAAAACAAAACTTAATTTATGAGCCAGACTAAACACTGCTTACTCTCCTCCTTTATTTTATCCCCTTTTCTCTATTTTTCTTCCTTTTTTTGTTATTTTTTTTTTATCTTTTCCTTTTTATCTCCTTTCTTTTACCTTCCTGAGCTACAAAAGTAAGGCTGAGCTAGTTAGCCCACTTATTATTATTAGCCAAAAATTCTCTTTCTCCTGCCTATAACTTTTCTTTTGCAACTGCTCTGCTCCGTTTCTGCCTGCTTCTGCCTGTCCCTGCTATCAGTTTCCACTCCTCCCCTTCCTCTTCCCACGTGTTTGCGTGCGCTCGCTCCCGCCCGTCCCTGGAGGTTGATTAATGTGTGCTTCCGAAAATCCTACCGCACGCATTCTCGCGCACGTAGGTTTCCTGATGTGTGCGCTCGCGTGCGCGCGCGCGCCCACTCGCCCGCTCGCTCAAAAGGAGATTTCCTGGAACGGAGAAGCCCTGACATATACTGGAAGCCAGCTTGAATACAGAGCGGCTTAACGGTAGACCAAAGATGGGCAAACACAAAAGCGGATATTAGACATGTGCAAAACTAAAATTTTCGTTTTGTTTTCGTCCATTCGGACGAAAATGTTATTTATTTCGTCTAAAACGAATTTCGTTCATTAATGCATTCGTTTCAGACGAAATTCGTTCACTATTATTCGTTCGTTTTATAGAATACAATGTAATACTATTGGCTTTCTATAAACCGAACGAGAGCCCCATTCATAAGAAATTCTTATGAATGGTGCTCTCGTTCGGTTCATAGAAAAGCAATAGTATTACTTGTATTCTATAAGCCGAAAGTCTATAAACCGAACGACTTTCGGTTTATAGACTTTCGGCTTATGGAATACATGTAATCCTATTGCTATTCTATAAACCGAATAGACTTTCGGCTTATAGAACAGCAATAGCATTACATGTATTCTATAAACTGAACGTCGTTCGTTTTAAAGACTTTCGGCTTATAGAATACATGAAATGCTATTGGCTTTCTATAAACCGAAAGAGTCCCCATTCATACGAATAGGTCAATTGACCTATTCGTATGAATAGGAACTCAATTTCGGTTTATAGAAAGCCAATAGCATTACATGCATTCCATAAACCGAAAGTCATTCATGTCGGTTTATGGAATGTACATTTGTACAATGCTATTGGTATTGTATAAACCGACTCTATTTCGGTTTAGAATGCCAATAGCACGAATGGACGAATGAACGAATGATTTTCGTTTATTAACCATTCGTTCATTCGGATTTTGTTAGTTAATATTTTCGTTATTCGTTTTTCGGACGAATGGACGAAAATGCTATTTTCGTCCAAAAATGCATTAGTCCGAAAACGAATGCACATGTCTGGCGGATATATTAAACCAGCAGGAAAAGAAAAATATTAAGTGAGCAGAAGCCCTGAAGCCCTTCCACTTGGTGAACAAACGGAAATGGCCGAGGAGGAAAGTTTAAAAAACACGGTGGCAGCCCAGTGAGTGTGGTCTTGATGGAGACCCAGTACACGGACTACCCAAACATGGAAACAGTATGTAAAATGGAGGAAGTCTTAAACTGCCATCAAGAAGTAATATGATAGAAATCATCATTCATGTCGGTTTATGGAATGTACATTTGTACAATGCTATTGGTATTGTATAAACCGACTCTATTTCGGTTTAGAATGCCAATAGCACGAATGGACGAATGGACGAATGAACGAATGATTTTCGTTTATTAACCATTCGTTCATTCGGATTTTGTTAGCTAATATTTTCGTTATTCGTTTTTCGGACGAATGGACGAAAATGCTATTTTCGTCCGAAAATGCATTCGTCCGAAAACGAATGCACATGTCTGGCGGATATATTAAACCAGCAGGAAAAGAAAAATATTAAGTGAGCAGAAGCCCTGAAGCCCTTCCACTTGGTGAACAAACGGAAATGGCCGAGGAGGAGAGTTTAAAAAACACGGTGGCAGCCCAGTTAGTGTGGTCTTGATGGAGACCCAGTACACGGACTACCCAAACATGGAAACAGTATGTAAAATGGAGGAAGTCTTAAATTGCCATCAGGAAGTAATATGATAGAAATCATCAAGGAAGCTGTACAACATGTGGAATTACATGAGATTATAAGGGACATCAGGGACATAGGAGGGAGAGTCACCTCCCTGGAAGAGGAAGGGGAAAAGCGTGTCAATGCTACAAATGGCATCAATTTTTAAATATACCATCAAGAGAAGGAAATCTATCTACTACGTAGACAAATGGAGGATTTAGAGAATTGAGGGAGGAAATGCAATATGCATATTCGCGGTATGCTCAAGAGTATTGACCGCGACTCCCTGGAACAAACAGTGAAACATATATTTAATGAGATCCTGCAGAGACCGGTGGAAACGGACTTTAAGATAGACAGAGTCCACCGGGCCCTGGGGACAAAAAAGGGAGAAAGACCAACTGCTAGAGATGTGATATGCTGTGTACACTACTTTAAAGATGGAGTGGACATAATGAGAGAATACAGGAAGGGAGAGCCAAGAAAGGTAAACTATAAGCATATATCAAGATCTTGTATACTCGACATTGCAGACGAGAAAATTGCTTAGACCTATAACATCAGCTTTGAGAGAAGCAGAGATAAAAATATTCCTGGGGATTTCCTTTTAGCTTGATAGCGCAAAAAGAAGACAGTCAAGTGATATTAAAGTACCCCAAAGATGTACCTATTTTTTTGCAAGATCTAGGATTGCCGAAGATTGCGGTCCCGGAATTGGAATCTGTTCCCAAGTTACCAGACCAGATACGAGAAGCAAGTCAAAAATGGGTAAACAAACCCACAGAAAAAAAAGAAAAAGTTATGCAGAAGAAACAAGTGAGATGGTCCAAATGGGGAGTCATAAGTAATAGAAGAATTAAACTGACTGCCACAAGTGTGTACAAGTTTGCATAATATTGACTGTACCCGATGAGGGAGGACACTGAAAAGAAAACTAAAAAATTAAAGCTAAGACTGAGTGAAGATGGGGTGGAAATGGGGGAGCAAAAGGGAGAGAAGAAGAGACATGGAGAGATGTTATTAAAATGCCTGGTGTCCTTATAGGGGTGGGAGCGAGGGAAGAGAGAGGACAGGGATGGGGGGGGGGGGGGGGAGAGAATGCTATAAATCATCAAAGGTGAAGAAATATAATAAATAGAAGGGAGGGAATATACCCCTTTTTGGAAGACATTAACTGGGTACAAGTAGTTGTTAGAAATGTAAAAGCTACCTATTTCTTCGCTGAATACTTACTTGAAATGGTATGTTTTTTTTAATTTATTTTGATAATAGGAATACTTGATTATGAAAAATAGGTTGAAATGTAAAATGTATTTTATTCGGACACTGAACACTAATTGGAAAAACAATGTTGATTAATATGCTATATACATGTAAGGCAAGGGTGTAGAAACACCCCTTCCCCCTTCTTTTTTCCTATTGGTGCTATAATTGGTTATTTTTTTGCACTGAACAGTAATCGGAAAAGCCCCGTGGATTAATATGTTATACACAGGCAAGGGTAGGGTGTGGAAACACGCCTTCCCCTGCCTCCTTTTTTTGGGGAGGGGAATAATAATTTTATGGCAAGACAGGAGGCTTCGTATTTGCATAGCCTTCTTTACTGTTAAAACCTCCAGCAGCAAAACAGTTAACAGTTACATGAAAAAACAACCAATCAGGATGCCGTAAAATAGCATATAAGGCAGTGACAATCCTCTCCACTTCCTCTTTCTTTGCTGCTTGAACCTCCAGGTGAGCTCAATCCATATTTGTTTTTTGTGACATATATTTAAACTGTCATAGTAGTTTTGTTTTACAGTTTATAGCATCATGTACTTAGTTAGTGTATCTACTTTACAGCTACCGTTTGTTCTTTTATTTTAGTAATTATGTCTCACTCGGTTTTTTAACTGCTCTGTGATAGGTGTGCATTTTCTAAGATTTTATATATACCGGCTCCGTTGTGTTACCTATTCTGTCCTTTATTTCCATTTACCATCTACACTTATACTAAGGTTTTGCCTCTTCACTCCGCTAAACATATAGCCTGTCTTTACAGGCTTAGCCCATAATTGCATGTTCACCCGCCTTTTAGTTCTTCCCGCGCTGCTTCGCCTATTCAGGGGCCTATTGCGGCTGCGTCCTTCATAGCCATCGTTGTACCCACCTGCAAAAGGTCGCATGCTTAGAAGTTTTTAGCGAGGCCGCACTCCTGTGTTAGGCCGCATCCTCACCTCGCGTTCCTTACCTTTCATCGCGGTAGGGGACGCGCGTTGTTTCAGTCTCCTATCGCGCATTTACGGCTGATTCGGCTTCCGATAGGGCCCGGACTTCCTTATCCCCATACCTAAACACAAAGAGTAGTTATACCGGCCCTTGGTAGGCCTTGGGCCTCCTCCCGTTTTTTCTCTCCGCTGGCCTGTTACAACAAAAGCGGGAAACACCACAGCCCTGTAATGTTTTTCTTCTTGGCACCTCATAATCACGTTTGGCCTTATCAACCAAGCAATCAATAAATACTAAACGCATATTTTTTTCCACAGGTTTATAAACTGCAGTTAATACCACTGTTCTGTATTTGGGGTGACCCCCTGTTTATTATTGTTCCCCTGATTATAGGCTCTGAGAGCCTCTTTTACTTGCCTAACTACGCTCAGATTCTCTGAGTTCTTGGCTATTGGGGGTGACCCCCTCTCCAGTTTATTACCGGGGTGACCCCCCTTATTTCCTTCATGAAGGACAGGTCATAACGACCCAGTGTCCAATGCAGGTTGGGTGACCCCCACCAGCAGTAATGGGTGAACACCGCTGAATAACGTACTCTTACCATCAATATAGATGATAACAGATGTACACTATTGTTTCTTGAAACAAAACCATATGCCACAACGGTCTGTCTACTCATTTGTTTTCCAGACTTCAAAGAGTCATGAGTGACCAACATCCCGATACAATGCCAGCTGACTTCCAGGACTGGCTTCGTACAGCTTTGGCGGACTCTCTTCCCTCGGCACTCGCAGCATTGCACGATGTCCAACAAACCCATCATTCAGAATCTAGAGAGGCGATTTCGGACTCAGACGACTCCCTGCACCTTACTGGTGACGAGCCCGTCCGGAAGAGACCATGATCGGACACCCCTATCATTGAAGGGCAAGGCTCCGCTGAAGAGGTCCAAGGGTGGGTCATTACCTTTACTATCTGGTATACCCCAGACATCGGGGACTTTGTTAAACACGTCCCAGGACAATTTCCAGATCCTGGATGAATACTACGCCAGGGACTCGAAGCCCGGTACCTCAAGATCCCGGTCACCAGCCCACCCGAGTGCACAGTTGCACAAAGAACCAGAGAAAAACAACCCTGATCTTCCGGTGGAAATTCTAGACTCTTCTGGTTTTCCCGCTTTTTGACCCTCGCACCCAACGCCATCCACGTTCGGCTGAATTCGATTCTTTATTCATCACCTTCATGATGAGAAATGAGAAAGACCCTCCCAAGGGCTTGGAGCAAGGGCTCCGCTCCACTCAAGACAAGCTGTTGGATGTGTCTGGGCCCCTGACCCAAATCTTCCTTATGGGGGACGAAGTGCTCACAGATGGTTCACACATGGATCCACACCTCACTCAAGAATGGGCCCAGAGGGCACTATGCCTGTTGGGCAATGCTCCTGAAACCCGTCATGGAGTTCCTGCACTCTCGCGGCATTCGGTCCATCATCTATTTGGACAACATCCTCATCATGGCCCGAGACAGGTCTTCCCTATACTAGGCCACATCTCTCACCGTCCGACTGCTACAGGATCTCGGTTTCATTATAAACGCGGACAAGGCGGAACTTCAACCGACTCAATCGATTCAATTCCTGGGCTTTACAGTGGACTCTGTGGAGACGGTTCTCAAACTTCCGCAGGCCAAAATTTTGTCGATACGGAATGCCATTTGACGTTTCTTGCGACTTCCCCAGGTTTCTCTTCGAGATCTTGCCCGCATCATCGGGCTGCTGTCTTCTTCTATCCAGGCGATATTTCCGGGGCCCCTACACTACCGCGCCATGCAGCGTCTAAAAGCTCAACACCTTTGCGCCATGGATCTTACGACCATTGTTTTCCTCTCACGGACGAGGTTCGCTTTGAACTACAATGGTGGCTGACCCACATAACAGCGTGGAATGGCCGCGCCATTTTTGGCTGCCTCTCGGATTTTGTCCTGGAATCAGATGCCAGCCTCCTTGGTTGGGGCGCGACCTGCGGGGCCGAGACTACAGGCGTTCTCTGGACTCCGGAGGAAAGCGGGCTCCACATAAATTGTTTGGAACTAATAGCGGGCTCTTTCGCCATGCGCAGTTTCACAAAAGACACTACCCAATCTTATCGTACCATTAACATCGTTTGTTTCGGCTATTTCAGCAGAATTTCCCATTCTTGGGATGAGCGTGGGGAAGGACCCCACGGTATGTCGCCTCCTATTCGGTATTCGGTTGGCAAAACCCCCGTCTTCTAAGTATTCGTTCTTTTGGGACGTTTCCACGGTCCTGTGTTTTCTGGAAGGATGGCCTGATAACGACGCTCTTTCCCTCCGTCAACTGTCAGCTAAGGTGGCATTGTTACTCTGCTTGGTGTCATTCAGGAGGGTCGCTGATGTTAGGGCTTTCGACGCGAGCTCCTTCTCCCCGGAGGGAGTTGTGGTTGCTATCTCCCATCGCACCAAGTCCTCTTCGGCTTCTGTTTTTTATCCTTACTTCCCGGATCATCCTAATCTCTGCATCACGCGATGTGATCGCTGCTACCTCTCTGCTACGGCATCTGTTCGCTCTCTTCCCCTGGGTCAATTGCTACTTTCCTACGTACGCCCCTTCTGGACTGTCTCTACTCCAACGATTGCACGATGGATCAAATGGATTTTAGGCCTTGCGGGCATTGAGGGTTCTTTGGTGCACACTCGGTTCGTGGCACGGCAGCTTCCGCAGCCGCGGATCTAGGGGGATCACTACCGGAGATCCTGGCGACGGCTGATTGGTCTAGGGAGTCAACTTTTCGGACATTCTATTTTCGCCCGCGGACCCATGCGGGCTCCTCATTATTAGCACAGCGTTAAAATAGCAAATACAAAGCCTCCTGTCTTGCCATAAAATTGGGGATTATTCTAGCCTTGGTGTAGAAATAATCTAACTTTTATTAAAGACAGGAGGCAAGTATTTCCCCCCTGGTTCATCCCTTACTCATTCACTATTATCCCACCCTGTATACACTATCTATCCTGCTGCAATATTTCTCTATCCCACTTCATTATTTTTTACTATAATTGGCCTACTTGTGTGGTGTGTCCTTTTGAGGGGTGTACAGTGTCAGGGATCGTTATTATCCTTTTATTGAGACTAGTTATTTATGATAAAACTGTTATGAAGGACGTTTTACTTTCACAGTATCTCCTTTTTTCTAGCTTGATCCAGTTCAACGTTCATCACCATCCTCATGCTATTTCGTGTCGTATGGTCGAGATTTTTCGTTAGTTCAGGTTTTTTACGTTTCACTATCCTGATCGGCACATCAAAGAAAGAGGAAGTGGAGAGGATTGTCACTGCCTTATATGCTATTTTACTGCATCCCGATTGGTTGTTTTTTCATGTAACTGTTAACTGTTTTGCTGCTGGAGGTTTTAACAGTAAAGAAGGTTATACAAATACTCGCCTCCTGTCTTTAATAAAATTTAGATTATTTCTACACCAAGGCTAGAATAATCCCCAATTGTGCATGAAAACAGGATGTAATGTAAGATGGATTTAATTTTGGCACTGAACACTAATTGGAAAAGTACTGTTGTTTATTATGCTATACATATGTATTTAATTTCGGCACTGAACACTAATTGGGAAAGCTTATGAGCATATGAGAAATTGTAAGATACATTCATGAATATGTCGAGAGGGCGGACGCTGAAGGATTAGATCTAGATAGAGTTTGTTCCATTGTTCGGTATGTTTTGCACAAATTAAAGCATACCTATTTGTATCAACTGGAGTGTGGAGTGCACATCATTTTTTTTTTCTTCTGGTTACTACTCACCCTTGATCAGCGTTGTGGAGTACCCACTTTTCCACTCAGAACGGGACATCTATTACAAGCCAGTAAGTGGAGCCGACCAGCACCTGTTAGGTGTTATTCTCTGGATAGAAAGGTAAAACAACACCTAGGACTAGGGAAATAGATTGGCTAGGAGAATGTGGCATCCCTGAGAGGGAGAATAAAGAAGGGAAGAAAACTGAAATGGTCTTCACAAGCCAGGAAAGCTCCTGCTCGGGCAGCAATTTAGACCCACACCCCCGAAAGGGCCACATCTATAATGCACCCAAGAGATGCATAGGGGGATGTCAAGAGGGGTATGACCAAAAGGCCCAAAGGGCACTGTGGAGTGAAGAGGGTAGAAGTAGGGGAAACACTCAACAGTAGGTTTTATAAAGAGGGTTATATAGAGAGGATTCAGCACGATCAGCAAAACGATTTTACTTACTACTCACAAGTACATGGAACTATTCCAGAATAGATGTAAACATGATATCACGGCACCATTTGCAGCTATTGGTGTCATCTCAGATAGGGAATATAACATGGTGAGACCACCCGCCCACCACCTGCGTATTGAGAATTCCAGAGTTACCCAGGAAAGCAATACAGTGGACATTGTATTTTTGGGGATAAGTTAATGGTCCCAGAATTTAAGGTACATATAAAGAACTATTTTCTAGGAAACAAGAATTCAGAGGTAAAGTGTAGTACAGTATGGGAGGCGCATAAAGAGGTCCTCAGAGGAAACTACATCCAATATGGAGCTAGGAAGAAAAAATAGAGAGGGGGGGCGGAGTTTCCCTTGGTTGGAGATGGCCGCTTGATCACTGAGCTCCCGCCAGAAGCCTGCCAAAAACGCATTAAAGGACAGTTAAACTAGATTAAAATGGGCAGATCTCGACACAATACCGACAATATAGCCACCCCAAACACAAAACAGCGACCACCAACATCGTCGCTACCAGAGTATTTCTCAACCCCAGCAATACTCACCTCTCAGCCGATTGAGGCCCTCGACGCCAACTCCAGGAGCTCCATGATGAGTGAACCGCCCGACGTTCCACTAGATGCAACCCCGGAGCTGAGTGGTATGGTTTCAAAGGAAGACCTCTCTTCCAGTCGCTACCCACCAAAGCTAATTTCCGCAACTTTATCACGGATGTCCGGCAATCGATCCGGGAAGAGAAGGCCCAGACGAGGGACGCTGTCTCCCGACTTTCCCATAAAGTTCAAGCGCTGGAAGCGGAGATGCCCCAAACCACACAGATAGCCCAGAAGGCACATACCACTATAGAGGCGCATACTCATGCCCTGAGGGAGATGCGAGCCATGTTGGAAGACATGAACAACAGGGGACATCGACAAAACATCCGGGTCAGGGGCCTAGCAGAAGGTGAGAACCCTGCGGACCTCAAAGAGACTCTCACTAAACTGTTTAATATGATTCTGGGGAGACCGCCTGATACTGCCATCGAAATTGACACAGAGCCTCAAGACCCAGGGGCCCAGACAATGGTCCCCAATGGGACGTTATCTGCTGCATACACAGCTATACCACGAAGGAACCATTATGGCTGCAGCACGAAACTCCAGAAGCTGGAATTTTGATAACCAACAAGTGGAGCTTTACCAGGATCTTTCGTGGCTGACTTTACAAGGCCGAATAGCACGGACCCCTATCACAGCACAACTACGAAAAAAGCATATAGCATATCGATGGGGCCACCCTTTCAGCCTGTGCGTCAAGGCATGGATTCATTCATTATTCGTAACCCAGAGGATGCGCCCGCCTTCTTGCGGGGCCTAGGATTACAACTGGTTGAGATTCTTAGCTGGATGGAACAGGGCCGGCATCCCATGCGTCCCAGAGTCTATAGATCTCTGGAACCCTCATCTAGAAGGCGGAGAGAGGAGGACACACCATAGGCAGCTATACCCTGGATAAAAACCCGACAGAAGCCCGAGAGGAATGAGAGCTATTTCGTTAAGCAATGTTAATTCTTTGAAGACCACAGATGCAGACTACAGTCGTCGTCGCCCCCCTCTTTTTCTGGACAATATGTGATGTTTTCACATGAACGCTCATTATTGTACATATAACTCTCCGCTTCATACTCATCCACGAAAACAGATAAGTGGGAGCTACTGTATTTGCTGTTTGTTTAAAACACTTTGGAAGGGGAAGAGTGGGTTTGCTCTGAATATGTTAAGGGATTATGTGAAAACGGCCAAGTTTAAATCTCTGGGGTTATTCTTGTAATATTTCTTTTCCCTGTATAAGAGCTTGTTATCTTACTGCACGGTTGGTCTAGGAAGGAAGTAAGGGGTGACGATGGGCAGGGAAAGGGTTATAACGGACCCCATTGTCATGTCTTGTTGACTCACTTGCCCACATTATTTCTATTAGGAGAGGAGACACCCCCTTGGCTTTAGCTCGTGAAGCAATCACATTATTTCTGCTAACAGGGGGCCCACTGACTGTTGGCCTCCCGTGGCCTCCCTCCTCTCCATGCACCCTACCTGCTACCATATAAATACTGGCACTCACGGGGTAAAGAAACTGCAGATATAGTTTTGATGGTTGTTAAGTCAAGGGACCTGACCCCGACGTGTAGATTTTAATGCAAAGCATACTGTGTTGTTCATTTTAGTTTAATGGCCGAATAGGCTCGTTCTCGTTCTGCCAGTTTGCAGTTGAATGTCTCTGGTGTAAACTTCACATAGTCATGTTCATACAAAGTAATTTCTGTTCTGCTAAGTTTTTGGCGGGTTCCGGACTTTACTTAGATACCAATTACTAAACGGATATAATTATACTGTCAAGTTGGTGACTGACTGGGGCTGACCCCGACCCTCAATTGGGAATCGTGCCTCTCCTGATAGGGGTAAAGACGGTTTTTGTGTCCCTTGTATTCCCCATATAGTCTGGGTACCGGGTACTACAAAAACAGGCACACTACACCCCATTTGGCACTTAGAGCCGTTAGTTGTTTTTACTTGTATATTTTCTTAATTGTTCTTGTTCCCTAACTTCACCCCCCCCCCCCCCATTTTTTTATTAAAAAAAAAAAATTTGGTAACTTACCCAGCTAACATGCCCCCACCCCGAGCTGCAATGCAGGACATAGTGGTCATGACCATAAATGCTAAGGGTCTCAACTCCCCCTGTAAGCGGGCTAGGGCCCTCAGAGACTTCCAGGCTAATGTGGTCTTTGTACAAGAGACTCACTTTCGGGAGGGAGCGGCGCCAAAATTTACCAATGGGCACTACCCCCTCGGGTACTATAGTGACACCCCTGATTCTAAATCAAAAGGAGTGTGAATTATTTTCTCTAAACATAGACAGTTCCAACTGATAGACTTATGGAAAGATTCTTTTGGCAGGTGTCTGATGGTTAAAGGCACCATCGCCAATATTGTGTATGCGTTTGTAAAAAAAAAGATTGCAATTTTCTAATCTTTTGGTCTCGGATGCGTGGAGGGTTGTACATCCCACTGATTGCGACTATTCATTTTATTCACATGTGCACAATTCGTATTCTAGGCTGGACTATATATCCGTTATGGTACCATAATGTGGAGCCAGAGGCGTCACTAGGGTTGGTGTCACCTGGTGCGGTAACTCATGGTGTCACCCCCCTAGATTTCCTCCAATACCATGCCAAACAGATTCCTTAGTAATGCCATTCAGATGGCCCATTAAATATGCCAAATTATGTCACACGCAGGAGCCCTTTAACTATGCCACACACAGGAGCCCATTACTATGCCACATTTTGCTCCCAATATGGCAGGATTTTGCCCCCCAATATGCCATTTAATATGCCAGGATTTTGCCCCCAATATGCCATTTAATATGCCAGGATTTTGCCCCCAATATGCCTTTTAATATGCCATGATTTTGCTCTCAATATGCCAGGATTTTCACCCCCAATATGCCATTTAATATGCCAGGATTTTGACCCCCAATAGGCCATTTAATATGCCAGGATTTTGCCCCCCAATATGCCATTTAATATGCCAGGATTTTGACCCCCCTTTATGCCAGGATTTTGCCCCCAATATGCCATTTAATATGCCAGGATTTTGCCCCCCAATAGGCTATTTAATATGCCAGGATTTTGCCCCCCAATAGGCCATTTAATATGCCAGGATTTTGCCCCCCAATATGCCATTTAATATGCCAGGATTTTACCCCTCCAATATGCCATTTAATATGCCAGGATTTTGCCCCCCAATATGCCACTTAATATGCCAGGATTTTGCCCCCCAATATGCCATTTAATATGCGAGGATTTTACCACTCCAATATGCCATTTAATATGCCAGGATTTTGCCCCCCAATATGCCACTTAATATGCCAGGATATTGCCAGCCAGTATGCTCGTTATGCCACCCTCTTCCCCCCTTCCCCAGCCAGTACTTACCTCCTTGCTGCTGTCTCCTGGTGCAGGTCCGTGGCTGTGAGTGAAGCGTTGTGCACTCCCCTCCAGCCGCGCGGCTTCAATAAAGTTTGTTGAAAAAAAAAGTTTCAACAAACTTTATTGATCAGCGCTGCTGGAGGGGAGCGCACAACGCTTCCCTCACAGCCATGGACCTGCACCAGGAGACAGCAGCAAAAAAAATAATTTTTGAATGCAGGGGGTGCCGGCAGCATGGGTGTCACCCCCGCTGGAGGTGTCACCCGGTGCGGTCCGCACCCCCCTCATGACCCCACTGCGTGGAGATACCACCCTTGCTCATGACTATAGAATCCCCATTGCAGGCCAAGACTGACCTCACTTGGAGGCTCAATAACTCTCTCTTAACGGACCAATCAACATTGCAGACAATTAAAACAATATAATTTTGACGAAAACATCACACCAGATATGCCAATTCCAGCTGTTTAGGAGGCGCATAAATGCACCATCAGAGGCACCCTCATATCTTTAGCCTCCAAGCGTAAGAAAGAGCACAACCAACGTATAGTAGATCTTTCACATAGGGTCTGCAACACTAGAAACACAACACAAACACACCTTAGACCCTACTACACTAACCAAGCTTATTTCCGATAGGCGGGACCTTTCGGGTCTCCTTAATTCTGAAATTGAACGGACGTTCAAGATTACGAAGCATCTTTTCCAAGAAAGAGGGAGTAAGTGTGGAAGATTGCTAGCACGCACTCTCTGTAAGCGAAAGCAGAAGGCCTATATTACTAGCATGCATGACTCCGAGGGTCAGGTGCAGTACTTACCCAGTAAAATTGCAGATATTTTTCAACAATATTACAGTAATTTATACAATATCCAGGCCACTGCCACAATACCCACTACTGCTCCTCCCAGGTCCTTGACTGAGGAATACTTACAAGACACTATCATATGCAAATTGACAGTTGACCAAACAGAAGCTCTGGAAGGTCCTATCACCTCGGAGGAGCTGGCGGTGGCGGCGATTAAATGCTCAGCCACTGGTAAGTGCCCAGGCCCAGATGGCTTGCAGCTTCAATATTACAAACAATTTAGTGAACTCCTTCTGCCTCACATGGTACAGCTGTACAACTCACTTCTGACAGGACCCCCCTTGGACTCCCACACTGTGGCCGCCACTATTACGGTGATCCCCAAGGAGGGTAAGGACGCGACAGTACCACAAAACTACCAGCCCATATCACTTTTAAAAACAGATGTTAAGTTATTAGCCAAGTTGACCCCAGCGGTTTGTCCCATTTCTGATCCACCCAGATCAGGTTGGGTTTGTTCCAGGGAGAGAAGCTAGAGAGAACACGATGAGAGCATTAACGATTATTCACACAGCCCGTAGGGAAGACCTGCGGATGCTGCTTCTATCTACTGATGCCGAAAAGGCCTTTGATAGGGTGGCATGGCCATTTCTGTGGAGAACTCTCTCACATATGGGCCTGGTCCCCCGAATGTTAACTTGGATACAAGCCCTCTATGCAGTTGATTGGTCGATCTCCCTACCCTCCAAGAGATGGGTTAATTTGGAGAATCATTTATTACATATGCCCGTGAAGGCTTTGCCCTGGCTAGCACCATGTATAGGGAGGGAGCAGGCCCGCTACCACCCGTTCATTGCCGCTACTTTGACAATTTGGCATAGGGGGTGCCGTAAAACCCGACTGTCGACTTTTCCTTCCCCTCTCAGCCCCATACTGTTTAACAAAGCATTTGCCCCTGGGGTGGATGGGTCTTTCGGCAAGATATTTAATTTATCTGAGACGGGACAATTGAGAGATGTAATGGGCAGTAATTCAATCCGATCATTGGATTCTTTACTCCCGACTGTGACCCATTCATTCCTTAACACACTCAGGTACATGCACAATATAACTAGAGAATTGACATAAATGGAACACATCTGCACGAAACCCGACCAACCCACGCTCGGTGTCTCCACACTATACAGGGAACTAATGCCCCTAGCTGACGACCCGTACCCGACGTTTACTGTTAAGTGGCAAGATGAATTGGGGGTACAACTGACCGCCAAGCAGTGGGACAAGATTATCATCCTAACTCAAAAATGTTCATCTTTCACAGTTGTTCAAGAAAATGCATATAAAATTCTCACTAGGTGGTACAAAACTCCCTCCCTGCTACATAAGATTAATCCTGAGATTACAGATATCTGCTGGAGATGTGGGAAAGAGAAGGGTACGATGCTACACATTTCGTGTAGCTGCACTATGATACAAGAGTTTTGGAAGGGGGTCCGGGATGTGATAACCAAACTTAGCACAACCCCGCCACCATTTACGCCTGCTACATATCTCCTACATCATACACAGCCATCCATCTCCCAATACAAAAAATCGACATCTACTTAACGCAGCTAAGCTTCTGATTCCCATTCACTGGAAATTCACCAAACCCCCCCCCCACCTTTCAGGATTGGGTTCTTAAAGTTGAAGAAACTGGGAAGAACTGTCGCTCTCCTCCACCGCCCAGGGCGCCAAATATAGGGCTACATGGTTTTATTGGTTAGAGCTCACAGGCGAGGACTAGTTTGCATCCCTGCTTCGTACACGCTGAGTGTTATCCACAGATACAATGTTGGCCCGGATTTAAATTGGGTCATTTGGAACCGCGGCACTCTTCATTGTAGGCTGGGCTTTTTATTATTATATATTATTATTTATTTTACTGGGATGTTGATGATGATGACGATGAGAAGGGGACTTGTAACTAAAAGGAGAAGCCGGAGCCTACGCCTAAGGAGGATATGAGAGGAAGGATGAATGAATGGTTGGAGTATGTAGGAAGAGGCGAGGGTGAATGAGAAAATGAAGAGAAGGGATAGGGATGAGAGAGATAGGAGGGGGAAGGAGGGGGAGGGGGAAGGAAGAAAGGAATTAAAGGGATGGTAAGCTTCAAAAGGCTGCATGGACAAAGGAGAGAGCATAGCAATAATCCCTGTGCCCTCTTAACGTTAGCAGGAAAGAAAGGGGTTAAACAAGAGAGGACATACAAGTGAAGGGGGAAAGGGAAAGCACGAGAAAGCAGAAAAATGAAAATTAATACTTTTCCTGAAGAATTGGAAAAGATAAATGCACAAAGTTTGTATGTATTAATGTAAACTAAATGAAGCGAAATGACAACATTTTGTAAAATTTGATATTGGAAATAAATTTGTTAAAGAAGGAAAAAAAAAAACCCCACTAGGAAGGTCATTAATCTGGTACACAGGGTGAGACGGGGGGGGGGGGGGGGCGTCAGCGGTTACACTGGCCCTCAATGACGAGAAGGCATTCAACAAGGTTGACTGGTGGTTCTTGTCTGAAACTCAGGTTTCTTTAGGGATAATGAAATGGCACTGTACTTGACCTTTGGCACTCGGCAGGGGAGCCCATTGGCCCCCCTTCTGTATGTCCTAAGTATTGAACCACTTGCACTTATTAGGAGCTCAGAGCGGATTAGGGGAATAAGCGTGGAGGGGAATGAATATAAGATTAACGTCTACACGGATGACGCTGTTCTCTTTCTTGTTTCTTCCAGAGGTCCTGTCAGCAGTGGCGTCCCGAGGGGTGTGCGGATAAGATTTCAAAATTACAGATACTTTTACAACAGATATGGGAAAATGATAAAGCAAGACACATTATATGTTGGGAGTCAGATTTGGGAAAGTCATTTTCTATTGATATATGAAATAACACCTGTAATACAACTGGAAGGGCAGTCCATGGTATTCGTTTAAAGGAATTGTTTTATAAAATCTTGTTTCATTGGTATATGGTCCCCTCCAGACTAAGTAATCTATTCCCTAGTGTATCCAACTTATGTTGGCGCTGTGGTAGAGAGGAAGGCACCCATTTTCACATGGGGTGGTCTTGTCATAAGTTGGATTCTATTAGAACAGAGGTCTCTAGAATAATTGAGGGAATTATGCAACAGAGGGGTTATCTGTCGCCTCAGGATTTTCTGTTCCATTTGAATCTTTTGCCACAGAAATCTTAAAGACAGATATTAGCTATCAAAATTTTACTTGCCTTTAAACTTCTGTTGGCTAGACTGTGGAAGAAACAGGAGATTCCCTCCTGGAATCAGATTCAGCACCAGATTAACTTTCAACTTTCAGCCAAAAAGCTATTTTATGAGACAAAAGGGATGACCCCAAAGTTCGCGAGATTCAGGATCTATGGGATTCTCTTGTTAGGTAGGCCCTGAGGTGTGTTATGAAGTTGACCTGAGTTGCTTCGATCTGTTGGGTTATGTGGCGCACTGTAATGAGGTGTTGTTTGGTAATGAGGTGTTTTGTCGTAATGATGCTCAAGATTATCCTTCTCATGCTAAGTTGGATTGATCTATATGTAATGATGTATGTATTGTGTAAGTCTGATGTATTTTTCTACGGTTTATTCTTTTTTTATTGTATTTATATTAATAAAAAGTTATGCATCAAAAAAAAAAAAAAGCTATCAAGCTGGACTTGAAATTCCCAAAAACGGATGGAAAACCAAAAAGTTTAATAAATAAAACCAAACAAAACATACGATTTAGACACAATTGAACAAAAAGGTGAAGAAAGCCCTGCCATACAGGCTTACAGTGCAAGGAATTATGGTATAAAAGTCATGAATATGTGAATATTGTGTGATTTGTTATTGGCTTTGTTAAAAAAAAACAAAAAAAAAAAACAATTAATTTCTCTAGAATTTGGGCTGGAATTGCTGTGCTATCAGTTACTAAACTGGGAGGGTGCAAGTGATTAAGACATGAAGGACCCTTATTGTTTCAGAAAAGAACAGGAGGTAATCCACTGGAAACTGGTTAGAGAGAGTACATGGATAATTAAAATGTTATTTACACTTAAGCTAACTTGAGGAAATTGAACCAAATAGGCACATCAATCCCTAAATCAATACAGGTTATAGAATGTCAATGTTCCTATTGTATGCTTGAAAGAAATATTCCAGGTTGGTTAACATATAATCATCAAGGAACAATTTATTTCAATAGAATGGCTGGAGAGGAAATTAACTGCCTGTTAACTTGTTACATTTTACCTTGTGGGAGGTCTACTTTGTTAGAAATAAGTGGACACAAAAATGTAACAACGGCTCTACAGGAGTAAGTTTAGGAGATGGCCGCCAACCTGATGTAAAAAAAAAAAAAAAAAAAAATAAGATAGAGACACATGAACAGTTGTTTATTGAAAAATAGCCACACCATGCCACCATCACCTAGAAAGGATTATAAATGAGGTGCATACAAGCAAATTAAGCAACTGATTAATGCTCTCCGCTAGCTTGGGGAACCTCTGCCAGCTAATGGAAGCACATCCATGCACGTAGGAAGCAGGTAAAGCAGCAGGTAAGCAAGTAGGGGGGTGCTAACATAGATTTAATCCATTTTTATGGGAAGGATGAGTCAACAGGGGAAATAATTGTAAAGAGAGGAGTAGCAACAGATTGGGGAGGGAGAAAATAGCTGGTATGCTTAAACCTAAAAGCCACCCCCTGAATGGAAAAACAAAAAAGTTTTGAGTGTGTGCACACATAATTAGCTACATTAAAGGAACCGTCTGGTGCCCAAAATGCATCTTCTAAATTTTAATGCATATTAATGTGCTTGCAAAGTACTTTAAAATGCATATTTTACATTTGCATTGCTTAATACACAAAGTACTTACAGCTAGATGAATTTGTGATATTACAACAGGAAACCAGGACTGCCCACACTAGCCGAGTAAAAGTCAATTTTTTTTTTGCTGCAGGAACCAATGAGCATAATGCCATTAACATTAATTGAATTTCCTCTCTCTCTAGTGATGTCATAAGACAATGTGTTGTACTGGTTAGAGATCCTACTCTGTACGTGAGCAAGTTTATCACAGTCCACACAACATATTCTATTGCAGCAGCACAAGATGTGATTACATAAAACAAAACTTTATATGCTCAGTGTCTATATAATCAGTGCTGCCGCACCTGCAGTAAACATGTAGAGTAATCACAGGGGAGGGCTTGAGTCAAATATTAAAAATGTGCTTTATGCAGAATGCCTGCATCAAACCCCACCCCCTGGGAAAAAAAGTCTGTGCACTATACAAGCAGTAATCTTCATCTTGCAGCAAAAGTGAGTTTGGGAACTAGACTGTCCCTTTAACCCCTTTGTGATGCATGGTGCTTGCGTCCCAGACAACACAAGCACCAAATAGCCACTTTTAGTTCCTGGCCACCAGGAACACAATGGCAGAGACCTGATTAGGGTCTTAATAGAACCTTTGAGTCTCTGCCAAAAGATCGCTATACCTCCAGAAGTCACGGAGGCGTGCCTGAACTCAGAAGTTCGTGCACAGCGTGATTGAGTAAAACGTAGCTCGCTTTGAGCATCAGCTACATTTTCCCTGATGAGGCCACTCAGTGTAACGGGAGAACATGCTAGTGACACAAAAGGGTTTAATGTATAATAACCTACTACGCTTTCCTTTTTTAAATGGATTGAGAGTAAAAGACCCACAAAAAAGGCTTCTATGCTGTTTGCAGTAGCATTATTTAAGGCTTCTATTAATTGTACTTTTCAGGTAAACATTTGAACACAAATTACTGGGGGGGAAAAGAAGTTACAAATAAATCCATAGTGAGACATAATTTTGATGTAGGAAGGAATGCATTTTATTTTCTCCAATAGTCCAGTGTCATAACTAACTGCAACAATACAATGATTGACATAATATAAATACATACAATGTGAATTATGGAGGACATTATGCCTAATTTAGGCACAGTCCCTAAGGCCAAATTCTAGATTACATCAAACAGAGACTTCATATTTGAGGACATGTCTTCAAAACACATTTTTTAAAACAATAAAACCATTTGATAAAACTGGTCTGTGTCTTAGTGACTTGTATAGCAGCAGAGGAAGCAGTTGTGTGATGTGTAAATGACACTCTCTTTATTGCTTTGAAATGCTTGGTTTTAGATCTCCAGTTACTGCAGTCACATTGTCAGTAAATGTCTAATATGCCGATGCTTCTCCATTGCATCCAGGGCTTGTTCTCTCCGGCAGAAATAATCATAGATTGGTTCCACCAACTCCATTAGATCTGGGCAAGGTGGATCTTGTGCAAAATTAAGAGAGGCAACTTGAAAGCTCCATGAAAAGGTGTAATCCCCAATTCAGAGTCTAAAATTTTTTGAAAATTAACTAGAAAACCTTTGGTACTGTTATATAGTAACACAGATGTCCACTTGCGATCTATACAAAGGAAATGTATCTACAATTAATCTTAATTCTAGCAATTTGTGTTGTACATTTGTAGTGTGGTGTTTGGGGTGCCCACTAGCGTAAAATCAGCCATAATGTGCAGATATGCTCAACCCCAAATCAATTTGGCTAAAAAAACATGGAAGTTTAGGGAAACAATCCATCAATCAAAGGGTCAGAGTGCCCTGTTTTCAGGCGGATATCACGCAAAAATGCCTTTGTTCATTAATTACAGTTTTTTCAATAAACCCCTTATTTTTCAAGGCACAGTTCTGGTACTAGACAAAACAGTGGAAGACCACACTGAATGTTCCTTCACAAGACACGGAATTGGTTACGTTTGTCTTTTAAAAAACGTTTTTGTAGGATCCAGTGGAATAAAAAAAAAGGCACTGCAGCAGAAACCCCACCAGCTGTCCACATTCATATTGATTAGCTGAAACCCCATCTTTGGTTTATGTCTGATGGGTTGCATTCTGCGGTGGATGGATGCTCTCCTCGTGATGTTAGACACATATTGGAGCCTATGTTTCGAAGCAAACGATCCTGTAGGGAAGAAATTAGCACAAATACATTTATTAAATGTGGGGGAGGTGAAACTGTTACAAATATACCAAGGTTTTGCATTGTTTGCACATTAGCAAATTAACTGCTGATAAACTCACAGGTTGGGATTATTAGTTCTTTAACTTGATAACTATACACCAAGCAGCAACTGCACTTTCATTAATGTTTAATTAAAAAAAAAAAAAAAGCAAAAATACTGTACAGTGCAAGACTTTAGATTGAAAATATTTTCAGTAGGAAGAAGGTTCTAAAATTAAGTCATAAATTTGTTAAAATATATAAAGGTGGGTTTTACACTATACCACAGAATTTCCTAGCAACCAAGGTATGAAATATGACAATAAAAACATCTTCGCCTTTGGCTGGGTTAGACTTTGTAGACGGGATGCTAACTGCATTTCATTCTTGGATTTTCAAGCATGTCAAACTATCATTTACATTTTAACTATAGATCTTATCAGCAAGAGAACTATGAATCCCCTTCAGATTGTGTAAGTGTATAAAAACAACATAGAAGTACAGCCATACACTGAGCTCAAGCTGTAAATTGTCTTAGCCGAATAGGCATTGTTCCTTCTTCAACTTAAAGGGACATGTCCCGGTCTTTGAAAGTAAACCCGACGTGTATCTTAATAGATTTACTTTCTGCTGTGTCTCACATGTGACAAACGTCAGCACACGCACAGCCAATCAGAGCGGGGGCTAGCCCCACTCTGACAGACGAATGAGAGGGTCTGTTGCTGCTAGCGCAGAGAGAGGCCCTCATTTGTGCATGGGATAAGCAGGGGGGACCTAGTTAAGGTCCCCCGTGCTGATCCCATGCAAAAACATGGAGCTCTCTCTGCGCTATGGAAACATGGCAGCTGTTGGTCAGAGGATAAACTATATTAGAAGCACACATGGAAAAAACTTTTTAGTGTCCCTTTAAGATTGAAATTCCCTTGTCAATCCCCTTCAATTCTCTTTCATGAATAAGTAAAAAAAAGGATGTGGATACAGGTAACACAAAATAAAAACTAAAAACCGCCAGCTGTTCCCTTTGTTATTCGAAATGCCAGATGGACTTAATCTCTCCCAGCATCTTTCAGTGTAAATGGCCCAAAATACCTTTGTCATCAACCATTCTTCATTTCCAGGTACGGTTGTCCCTCTTCCTTTGTACTGACACTCTCCAAGTTGAACCTGGCCTGGCCCATAATTGGAGCGTAAGCACAGCTGCTTGCCAATATTGTGCCGCAGTTCACGCTGATTGGTATATTCAAAGTACTAGATGGTACAAGCAGAAAAAAGGACATTTTAGAAAATAAGATTTTATGTTTTTTGAAATCAATGAATGATTAGTGAACACCTCATAAACTGGGATAAAAATAGGTAATTACCACATGAGGAAAAGTAAATGTGGTGAACAAGACAAAACACATGAAACACATGATCCATAAAAGAAGTAGGCACTGGACCAGACCTAATATAAACAAATATGCAGCACAATTTATTTCTCAGACCAAAAGTTTAGCTTCAATAAATATGCACCTAAAAAATATTTGACATTCCCTGCCACTCCAAGTAATGTTGCAGATAGTTAGCCCTATGTTAGGCATGCTTAAATACGCTTAGCTTTTTTTCCCACATTGAAGCATGCAAAACAAAATAATCTATAAAAAAATAATTATATAGATAGATAGATAGATATCACCCTCAGCGCAGTTAATGAGAGTTGCTATTAATTGATTCACCTTCTCAGTCAGTAAGATCCATGCTTCCAATCCCAGTTATTTACATGAGAACTATTGACATATCGGATATGAAAACTGCTCAGAGACAAATGGCAATGTATTGGACTAAGACAGAGGTGCTAGGATTAGATTTAGCTCAGATTCTATATGTAAGTTTCTATTGTGCATTACACCTATTCAAGGTGAGCTCAGAATGTACTAACTCAATTTAACGCCTGATACTCAATGGAAAAAAAGGTTTCACCTAGTTGTGCTACCTGTGTCATATGTAAGAAATGGTTAATGCACTTGTCGGTGATTAGATAGTATCTGGGATGCATTGAAAAAAAGCCAAATAAATTGGAGGTTGCTGAAGCATTTGATTTTTGAAATAATTTGCATTGAACAAAGCAGTGGCGTCCCGAGGGGGTGCGGGGCTCTGTGGGCACAATATTACTTGTAACTGAATGGCACAATATTACTGGTATCTGACTGGCACAATATTACTGGGCTCTGAGCGGCACAATATTCCTGGTATCTATAATTGTACAATTGTCACCTCGTGGGGCTCCTGTGTGTTGCATAATAAATGGCGGTCCCATGTGTGCATAATTATGGGACTCTTTTGTGTGGCATAATTAAGGGACTCTTCTGTGTGGCATAATTATGGGGCACCTGTTTGTGTGGCATAATTAATTGGGCAGAGGTGTGGCATAAATAGCGGGGCTCTGGTGTGGCATAATTTATGGCGCTCCTGTGTGTGGCATAGTTAATAGGCCATCTAACTGGCATTACTAAGGAATCTGTTTGGCATTGTATGGAGGAAATCCAGGGGGGTGACACCATGAGTTTCCGCACCGGGTGACACCAACCCTAGTGACGCCCCTGGAAAAAAGCATTACACACAGCTTTCTCTATTGATTTGAACCAAACCCCCTGAAATCTCTGATCCATCATATATTCACACATATATGAAGTGGTATATGTTTTGCTTAACTACATTAGACAAATCAATGTTTGCCTACCTGGTTACCCCCCATTCCATGGCATGGGTACATGATCAATGGCTTTCCACCATGGTTGCTTTCCCCGACATCCAAGCAATTCTGGGTTCCTTCATTTTTAATCTGCAAGGAGAATATGATGCATCAGAAAAGTAGATCTTTTCTTCAAAATCTCAAAAACTTTAACGGTAACCACCTCTCACTCAGAGTCCTGCATTTTTAACATGTCTATGTATAAAAACTAGATAATAAACCACACATAACTGGGTTAATGGAAATATTAATGTGCATTCAAGGCACACAAGAAAAATCATATAAAAAGGGACATAAGTGGAAGTATACAATGCATGGCATCTTCCTTTGTGAAGGGAATAGGAATCTTCATATATACGGCAAAAAGTCCTTGGTTCAACAGGAAGCTGCATGATTAAGTCCCAGAAAGCACCACACTCAAAACATTCACAGACATAAAATAAGAGAAATCTGGGGAAATAAATGCAATGTACAGATCACTTACCGCACCATAATAAGTGGGGGACAGGTCTGGTAAAAACATCTCTGGATAGATATTTTCTAGGTACCATGTAAAATTCTTACACTTTAAATCTTCTTTCAGTTTAAGTCTTTCAGAAACATCACCAAAACTTTTCTGCAAATAAGAAAAATAATATGATTTAATAATGGAAAAGCATGTGTTAAATACTAAAAATTCAGAGCTTGGTTCCTTTAGAAATAATGTGCCTAATTTATATACTTTTGTGACACTAGAGGGCACTCTACATATGTGCTCTATAAGCTATGTTGTGACATGTATCTCTTTTTATCACTAGTGCAAAACAAACTCCTACAGAATGACTAAGACCCTTTAAGTATGCATAGTTCGCTCAGTTATCATGAGAATGCAAAAATAGATGTGAACAATGCAGGGTTCTCCATAAAGATACCAGGAGACATCCAAACTTATTGTATGTAATACCAACATCAAGTACATATGCATCGGGCAACAGTGTTTTAATGCTCGCGGCTTATGATGAATTACCACTTCGGAGTTATTTATATAACAACATTTCTTCGAACACGGGTACCTGCAGCAGAAATCACTGCAATATCCTGCGTAGGTATCCGTTCTCTATAGAACTTAATTTGCACATACCTCTTTCACAATTTTCGCAGCCTGCTGGTTTCTACGGTAATATATCTCCTTGTACTTATCCATCCAAACCTCGGCAAGGCGCACCTGGTTTCTGGAGATGACCTGTGTACCTTTGGGGAATGAATGAGGGCTCTTTGTACGGAACACATGACCCACCACCGAACATGGTATGATCTCCAACTGTCCACCACACTGCCACACCTACAAGAAAAGTATCCATTCATTAGGAGGTCATCTGTTAGACAATCCTACCCAGCTCAAAAATACTGAATAGCACTTACCCTAAATGACATTTCTACATTCTCTCCCCCCCAGATTTCCATTTGGTCATCATAAGAGCCAATGTGCTCAAAGTAGGTCTTCGATATTGAAAAGAGACCTCCAGCAAAGGTTGGAGACCTAGGATATAGAAAAGAATTGGTTAAAAATAATCATGCATTTAATATAGTGATGCACACAATTAAGAAAGGACCAAATTAGTGGCGACAGCACAAAAACTGTATATACAATGGTCTATAATTAGAATTTGTATATTTTCATGGCACTATCTGTTTTGACATTGGTTAATATGTATATAATGTTGCATGGCAATCTACATAAATAGCCAAACAAAGCTCTCCTTTATTTGCATGAACTCATGTATATGTCCGTTATGCAGGGCCATTCTCCTGAGATTAAAGAAATAGTATGAGACCCAGCACTCGGTGTCAAAGAGAGTTTTAATAAGACAAAGGCGACGTTTCAACCCACTCGGGGGTTTTTTCAAGCCGTGGCTTGAAAAAAACCCCGAGTGGGTTGAAACGTCGCCTTTGTCTTATTAAAACTCTCTTTGACACCGAGTGCTGGGTCTCATACTATTTCTTTTATGAGTAAAGGACTTGGGAGACTTCCTGTGACTTCGGCACCAATGGATTAAATAGAGTGCGGTCCGTATCTACTACTTTTTACCCATTCTCCTGAGATTAGCACTTCCAATCCATTACAGGTCCCCTAATTTCTCCAACACACAGAGAACCAGATTTTCTGCCAGCCCCAGGTGTTGCGCTCTAGCAGGATATTTAATGTGCCCATTGTCAAACGGTTACACAAATATTACTTGTACAAAAAAAATAAAATAAAGATATAGCATGGGATTTATTCAGGGGTAGTTTTGTTTTTCCTTTTTCTGAATTAAAACTAGATAATACCTTTGCACGGAGTATCCAAAGATGTTGATATTAGGGTAACATTTACAAGAGAATTCCTTTTAACCTAAACTGCATTAAGCTTATCAGTGGTCACCATAAAAAAAAGGGAAAGTTAACATATGTTAACATTTCCCCTAGATCCGTTATTTGGCGGATTATATTTGATACACATTTACTTTCTGTACAAACACATTGTCTACTACAATAACTCATAGGAAAGCTGCATTCTGCCATTATGATGACAAGATGAGAGGAATGGAATCCACAATTAGTTTTTTTTAATAAAAAACATAAAACCTTTGAGAGGGCACATCCACACATTCAGCACTATTAAAAATGTGACTGAGCATTTGCGAAGCCAAATACAACAAATTAGATCTGCTTTTGGCTCAGTTAAAAATCTGTTATTTTTCCGGTAAAAGCTAAATTTTATTATTCCAGTAATCTGAAGACCTCCATGGATTCTATTCAGTGGGCATTAGAACTAATTTATGAAAGATTGCAAGCGGGGCTGTTATAAAACATATTGGTTCACATTTGTCAAAGATAAGTCTTTTGGTATGCTCCATCCAGCTCTGCTAAATTTGTTGGCAGTACATAAATAAACGAGAAAAGCAAATTAACTACTGTGTTAGATAACGTTTAGATTTAGTTATGTTAGAGAAGTGTGGTACTTCACAATGTGTTGTGGCAACCCCTGTTATTTTTGAATATACTAAAGAGTATATTCACACTGTATAAGTTATCTCCGTAATTAACCAGTTGGATTGCCTGTGAACCCCAACACCTTGTCATACACTTGGAACACCATTTATAAGCCTTCCTTGATAAAAACCAGTTGAATATTTTTTTCCCTGTGCAAAAGCAATGCACAGGCAATTGCAATTTTAAACAATGTAGAGATTCACTTTTTTAATCTAAAATGTTAAAATCAAGGATGAGTTTGGGGGGGGGGGGTAGACATTGTTCTTACCCCAAACTCATCTGGAAATTTGGTTTGCAAAGTATGCCATGTGATTTCAGGACAATGAGGTGAACAAAGTGGTGAAAGAATGTTATGATTTAATTTCTAAAGTGTTTCAAGGAAATTTGGATTGATAATTGGTTCCAGCAGGGAATAAAGAGTTCTACTTTGAAACAACGAAGATAACCTACTTGATAGGATACGTTTCATCTTTCCGTCTCTCTTTCTCGTGTGCTGGGATAGTTTCCCAACCAAATGTCAAACTCCAATCAAAGTTCCCCCGACTGTGCTGCTTGCCGTATTGTACTGGTTTGGAAAACTCAAAGCTGTTTAGATCTATAGTAGTGATGTCAGGACTCACAACAGCAGTGTGATCTTCAGCAATCCTTGACAAAAGAGGTTCCAACCATCCATGGAAGCATTCACCTGGTGGAAAGAATTTCAATATTAGAAGACAGTATAGACTATAATAATGCTATACTCATTTTTCATGCACACATACACAAGACTATGGAAGCTATTCATTAAAAGTGAGGTGCAGGTGAATTGAGATAAGACAAAAATATTTTATGTCTGACTTTGCTAAACATTCTAAAAAAAGAGCCATTTTTATTCTCCTGGTAGAAGGACTAAACAGACCATGTATAATGCTTTATAGAAGTCAGAGCGGAGAGGTGAGATTGCAGGGTGCTTGGGTCAGAGAGAGTCAGAGATCCAACCCAAGCTAGGAGGCAAGATGGCAACCATAGTGCAGCATTATTAAAGTACTGGTGCTGCTAACTGGTAAAAGATCTGAAAACTTTCTGTAGGTTTTTTTTTGTTTTGTTTTTTTAAATGGCACAGCTTATATATTAAGGCTTTTTCATTTGATATTACTGTTTTACAGTAAGAGAGGCTGAGAGGCTTCAATATATCTTATTCGTGAAAATTATTTGGACCCATTATCCAAATTTCTTATGGTCCCAAGCATTTGGATAAGGCATACTCAACCTGTAGCACTAAAACTTCCTCAAAATACATAGTGTACTTGAACTGTAGTTTATTTTATATTTTTATGTGCTGCAGATAAATTGGTAACTCTAGACTACTAAACAAGAGCTTTAAATTGCAAGAGGATTGGGTTGTAGGCCATTTTTATAGGTAAGGTGATACCATTGTTCCTTCTGACCCGTGCATTAACGCTCTATGAAACCGGTGACTGACAGCATCTTAATACTCACAATGGGCATCCAGGAAGGTCAGCACTTCTCCTGTGGCAACACTGGCACCCAGCAACCGTGCCGTGATTAAGCCCTTCCTCTCCGGCTGTCTCACGACTTTCACAATCTGCAGAGACTTGACATAGTTATCCAGTGGCTCCTTTAAATAATCTGTGCAGAACAAAAGCAAAATAAGACAATATGTTACATAGATCTTTATATATACACACACGATTAGCCAGCTTATGAAATATTAGGATAGTAGCTAGAATTGCACGCATTTCCAAGGAAGAAAAAGGGGCATGATTGGTATTCATTGTTATTTGCATTTTTCTGGAGAAATATTTCGGATATTTAATTTAGCCAGTAGCACAAGAAGACAAATTAATCCCACATAGCCTCTACTTTGTTCCTCAGCCATTCATAATTCAACACTGCCTGGGATTCACGCCGGCATTCCCATTAAAACATCTTGTGAAAGAGTCTGGTAATCTCCACTTAATATGACTTTTTCCTCTGGGTGTCTTCATTTAACAAAGTGACATCGCTACCCAGAATGACTGTTTTGGGAAATGTGTTTATTACAGAAGCTTGAGACAAATTGCACTACATACAATGTCCAGGCAAAAGCTTATCTTATTCTCAAAAACATATCTAAAAATTACTCATCAAGATATACTCATTATTACCAAACTTGCCCGCAAATAATTGTTAAAACGGACAACGGTCTTCAGAGTTCACAGATAATTTGTACAGAATACAGATGGATAATCCTTTCCACCAGTTACGTCAGTGGGGTCTCTGCTCCGCAGAACACAGCATGATCTCTGTGCTGCTTTGTTAATGGCAAACATTCAGCACTTCAGATAGCACTACCCTTAGCTAGCCATTCTGCTGGCTTAGTTTAATAACTGTTGTAAATCAAGCAAACGCTTAGCCATCAATACAGCATATTTCTACCCTGAGCAATACTCATTTAATGGTCATCCATTTTTTTTTTTACTTACAGCGTTGGGTAAACTAATCACTTTTTCGGGGTATTGTCAAATGTTAGGGCCGGTTTGCCAAATTAAAATGTAACAAACCTTCATTCTGTTCAAAATTAGAAAAGTAGACTTCTTTGTAGAAGTTTCATTTTAGTAACTAAATCCTTTTAATTATCTCCCATCCATTGGATACTTCATAAACAAGTCTTGTCAGAGAGGCCCTGACAGACCTAGTGGAGTCATTTATTTCCTTTACGGTGGAAGATAACTGCATCACATTAGTTTCTTTCTCATAAAAGAGGTCGTTCTGCAACAGACTAAGGCTTGTTTGCACCTTTCACAGAAACAGTAGAATAACCAGTTCATCTCTCTACAGACAATAAACCCAAATCGCAGTTAGTGACAGCAAAACAAATTGGACTCTTGTATTCATTACCTTGGGGGGCTTAAACCCATTTCTATGGTCAAATACATGAATAATTTAAATTAGAAATGCTGTATATTTATTCTATATTTTCCAGCGAAACAAGACTGGCAGGAAACCAGAAAGGCAACTCATAAAAAGAATATGCCCCATTTTCTACTGAAATATCCTCCTACCTTATTTGGTCAGGGTTGCTTTTGCCTATCCAATGCAGATTTAAACCCCCTCACTGTATTAATCTCTCTACCCCTTCTGCGGGAAGGGTATTCCATGCATTCACCACCTTCTCAATCTAATGTTACTTTTAAAAGAGATGTGGTCATGTAAATATTGTTTATAGGGTGAATACATTGTGCTAGCAGAATTGTATACATCAAACAAATGCATATTAGAGATATAAATGCATATAAATACAAATACAATTTTCCATGTCATATTAAGACACATGTGGAGGAGACTCATTTAAAACACGTTTTTCCCTCTTGATTCATGCTTATGTTTATTGCTGACAATTGTTTTTATTCTCTACGAATGCAGCATTAAATAGTTTTGAGTCCCTTTAAACCAGCCTCTAATTAGATTACTGTGTGTCATTTTGCAGTGCACAAATACTGCTAAAATCCCCAAATCACTTTATTTAGGAGTAATCTTTAAAAGGGTTTTAACAGAACCCCATAACTTTAAAATGTTTCATACATTTGGTGGAGTATGTGGCATTAAATTAATCCTAATTTTGCATAATCAAAAATGTGGCTCTCAGTCTGAGTGACATACTGTATAGATTACACAAAAATAAATGAATTTATGCTTCTGTATTTTCCTCACGGAGTGTCTCCATTAAATCAGAAGAGCAAGTGGTGTCCAATGTGCGGCCCATCTGACAGCAAGGTGCAGCCCACCTGACATAACTTATATATCTCAATAGCCCCAGAAATGTGTAGTTTGGATTTAAAAAACCCCCATATACAATGAGGGGAAATAAAGCACTACCAAATACAGTGTTACTAACCCCTACATACTGAATATAATACATGACAAATGAAGTGAGCATGCAAGAATCTGCACTTAGCCTATTTTTTGGTTAAAAACTGCATTATTAATAATTTCACGAAAAAAAACTATAAAAAAATAATTTCATTAAAAAAAAAATACAAAATAAGTCCAAATTGGTAAATATTTATTTTTTTTATTCTTAGTGAGCATAAGAATTAAAAAAACAAAAAAAAAACACCTACCAATTTACTTATTTTTTTTTTTGTTTTTAAAATATTTCTGAATAAATTAAATTTTTATGAATGCAAAAAAAAATCAAAAAAAAAAATCACTCAAAACAAAGCCTAAAAAAAATAATCGGCTGGGAGTGGCAGCCATCTTAGGTGGGGAGTTTTGCAGCGCATCCCCAGGGTTATGAAGAACGCTAATTGGGAACCACGGCTTTAAGTTTAAAAATATAATACAGCTCAATGTACATATGCATTTATGAAAACACGACCCACTTCCCAAAAAACTTGAATGACCCTGCAATAGAGGAACCAATCCCATCTCCTAGGACATTTGCCAGGGTGGCTACCTTTAGAGATTCTATGCATATTAAATGGCTTTGAAACACAATTATTCGGCTTATAGACCGACCATTTTGTAGTATTCATGTAATCAACTGGTTATATTTGTAGCAAATGGATGGAATATCATTCTTAGCAAGTTTGTGGCTTGCAAAGGAATACATTAATTCATAAAACTTACCATCCACACTAGCATCATCTACAAGAATGACCTCCTTTAGCAAGATGGCAGGTGACGTATGTAGAACACTATATACGGTGCGAAGCAAGGTTGACCAGGCCTCATTGTGAAATACAATAATTACACTGGTAGTTGGAAGAGGAGGACAACGCTTGAATTTCTGTTCAATACACCTGAAAGAAAAAAAAAAATATATATATAACCATTTGTACTTTCCATGCAGCTAAAAAATAAGTTGGCAGAAGTACCATGTACCAGCATTTAAGTGGATTTAATAAAGTTTATTTTAGGATTGAGGAAATTAAGGAACCGGTGCATTCCGATATTACTATCCAAGGTTTAACGCCAGTGTTACAGTTCATGTGTAACAACTTATCATCGGATTGATACAAATACAGATAATTTATAGTCTGTTTGTACTATACTGCTAAATCTAAATCACTAGCTTTGTAGTAGGTGAACAGTGTTCTTTTACTTCACACACTTAAAGGGTCACATTAAGTAATCTTTTCGCTTTGCCTTTCCAGAAAAAAGTTTAATTAAAAAATGTTTCGATTCTGTTGTTTGACAGTATTATATACTGTGTAAGGAAACCCTTATAACTGGTTAAATATATAATACATCATAATTTTTGCTATATACATACACATTATATAGGATATATTTTACACATATAATTAACATGGCATAGAAAGACGTAGACTTGCTTTCATATTTTAACAGTTTTCTGAATATTTTCTCCAATATTTTTATTAAAATTTTAAAAGATATACAGGTACACATCTGAAATATAATATTCCGATAAAATATAGGACTTTATTCATGTAATGAAGGAATGGAGAAGGGTATTTTGAACTTAAGGGAAAAGTAGCCAAGTTGTAATAATTCTCCAATTAAGTTTTATAGGAGGAGCAGGGGCGGATCCAGAGTCTGATCTCGGGAGGGGCACATGTCCGTCTGTCTTAACCTCTCTCCCATGTCCGTCTGTCTTATCCTCTCTCCCATGTCAGTCTGTCTTTTCCTCTCTCTCATGTCCTTCTGTCACGCTCCTCTCCCTTCCCATGTCTGTCGCACTCCTCTCACTCCCCGTGTCCCTCTGTCTCTCTTCCTTCCATGCCCGTTTCTCTCCTCTTCCTTCCCATGTCCATCTGTCTCTTCTCTCATTTCCCATCTCTCTGTCTCTCCTCTCCCATCCCATGTCTGACTGTCTCTCCTCTCCCATCCCATGTCTGTCTGTCTCTCCTCTACCATCCCATTTATGTCTCTCTCTTCTCCCTTTCCTATTTATGTCTCTCTCCTCTCCCTTCCCATATCTGTCTCTCCTCTGCCATCCCATATTTGTCTGTCTCTCCTCTGCGAACCCATGTCTGTCTGTCTCTCCTCTACCATCCCATTTATGTCTCTCTCTCTTCTCCATTCCCATGTAAGGCTCTCTCAGCCAATTTGCCCAATAATATGCCAGTGTTATTTGCCATTTAATATGCCCCTGCCAATTTGCTCAATATGCCTGTGTTAGTTGCCATTTAATATGCCCCAACCAATTTGTCCAATAATATTCCAGTGTTATTTGCCATTTAATATGCCCCTGACAATTTTCCCAATATGCCAATGTTATTTGCCATTTAATATGCCCCTGCCAATTTTCCCACTAATATGCCAGTGTTATTTGCCATTTAATATGCCCCAGCCAATTTGCCCAGTAATATGCCAGTTATTTGCCATTTAATATCCTCTGCCAATTTGCCCAGTAATATGCTAGTTATTTGCCATTTAATATCCCCTGCCAATTTGCCCAGTAATATGCCAGTTATTTATATTTAATATCCCCTGCCAATTTGCCCAGTAATATACCAGTTATTTGCCATTTAATATCCCCTGCCAATTTGCCCAGTAATATGCCAGTTATTTGCCATTTAATATGCCCCTGCCAATTTGCCCAGTAATATGCCAGTTATTTGCCATTTAATATCCCCTGCCAATTTGCCCAGTAATATGCCAGTTATTTGCCATTTAATATCCCCAGCCAATTTGCCCAGTAATATGCCAGTTATTTGCCATTTAATATCCCCTGCCAATTTGCCCAGTAATATGCCAGTTATTTGCCATTTAATATCCCCTGCCAATTTGCCCAGTAATATGCCAGTTATTTGCCATTTTATATGCCCCAGCCAATTTGCCCAGTAATATGCCAGTTATTTGCCATTTAATATGCCCCTGCCAATTTGCCCAGTAATATGCCAGTTATTTGCCATTTAATATCCCCTGCCAATTTGCCCAGTAATATGCCAGTGTTATTTGCCATTTAATATGCCCCAGCCAATTTGCCCAGTAATATGCCAGTTATTTGCCATTTAATATCCTCTGCCAATTTGACCAGTAATATGCTAGTTATTTGCCATTTAATATCCCCTGCCAATTTGCCCAGTAATATGCCAGTTATTTATATTTAATATCCCCTGCCAATTTGCCCAGTAATATACCAGTTATTTGCCATTTAATATCCCCTGCCAATTTGCCCAGTAATATGCCAGTTATTTGCCATTTAATATGCCCCTGCCAATTTGCCCAGTAATATGCCAGTTATTTGCCATTTAATATCCCCTGCCAATTTGCCCAGTAATATGCCAGTTATTTGCCATTTAATATCCCCAGCCAATTTGCCCAGTAATATGCCAGTTATTTGCCATTTAATATCCCCTGCCAATTTGCCCAGTAATATGCCAGTTATTTGCCATTTAATATCCCCTGCCAATTTGCCCAGTAATATGCCAGTTATTTGCCATTTTATATGCCCCAGCCAATTTGCCCAGTAATATGCCAGTTATTTGCCATTTAATATGCCCCTGCCAATTTGCCCAGTAATATGCCAGTTATTTGCCATTTAATATCCCCTGCCAATTTGCCCAGTAATATGCCAGTTATTTGCCATTTAATATCCCCAGCCAATTTGCCCAGTAATATGCCAGTTATTTGCCATTTAATATCCCCTGCCAATTTGCCCAGTAATATGCCAGTTATTTGCCATTTAATATCCCCAGCCAATTTGCCCAGTAATATGCCAGTTATTTGCCATTTAATATCCCCTGCCAATTTGCCCAGTAATATGCCAGTGTTTCCTATCATTAATAAGCCCCTGCCTCTTTCCCCAGTACATTCCCCCCATCTCCCCAGCACTTACCTTTCCCTGGTGGCTAGTGGCAGGCAGCATGGTCTGTTCGTCTCACAGATGGTTGTGCCGACAGGTCACGTGACCCGGCGCGCGTATGACGTCAGCGCGCCGGTCACGTGACCTGTCGGCACTTCTGTGTCGGCACACTGAACGGGGAGCCGAACAGGCAGCACGGAGGTTTCTCTGTGCTGCCTGTTCAGCTCTCCGTGCAGCCTGCCGGCAGGCAGAGAAATTGAGGGGGATCTTCCGATCCCTTCTCACCTCAGTCTCTGCCTGCAAGCGCGTTTTTTTTTTTTTTCTCCTCGGGGGGGGGGGGGGGGGCAATTGCCCCGTTGCCCCCCCCCCCCCCCTGGATCCGCCACTGAGGAGGAGAATGATTCCAGCGGTGCCACTTTGGTCTTAAAGGACAACTAAGCTTTATTTTTCACTTGTGCTTCTAAAATAGAAGCACAGGCGTAAAACTTGTTGTCCTTAGTTTCAGGATAAACTGGCAGGTACTTCTGACTGAACAAGCCAGTTTATCTGCTGACCAGTAGCTGCTAAGCTTCAGTGGGAAGCAGGCAGTCTAGTTTGTGACTGTGCTAGCACAGAGAGAGACCCTCGATTTTGCATGTGATCAGCAGGGGGACCATAGCTGCAGCAGAGAGAGACACACCCCACACTCTGGAGACCCTGATCACTGTCAGCAAACGCAGCCTCCACACTTGTCGTGTCTCAGCAGTGAGGCACAGAAGTGTTTAAGCCCACGTGTGTCTATTAAGATACACATCAGTTTACTCAGGACAAGCAGGACATGTATAGTTTAAAACAATAAGATAATCATGGTTTACTTGTCCTTTAACTTTGAAATTCCCTTAATAATTCCTGCTTTTTATGAATAAAGTGAATGTAGATGTAAAACTCTGGTGACAAGTTAGGGAATCCATTTCCAGAACTAGCTCAGCTTACCAATGCTTCAGAAGGCAAATTGGCAATCTCAGTTAGCTGGGCTGTAAGCATGAATGGAAACTCTGGCTGCATAATGGCCCTTAGATTATCTTTATGTCTTGTGGGGTAATAAATGGGTGGAGCATAGACAGTCTGGGTGTGACACGTCCTCCCTGCCCAACACCCAGAAGAGTGGGTCACTAAGTCATACCCTGCAAGTTCCCTATACATTTCTCTGGTATCAATATCCCTGAAGCATTGTATGTTCATAGAAATTGAAAAGTCAAATCAAACCCTTTCTCATAAATACATAACATCAAATTGCCAAAATCATTTTAAGAAAAGGTTAAGTCCTCTTAGCACAGAGAAGCAGTTGATGAACTTCTAAGACAGGCACCCGAAATATTAATTTGGAATATTATGAAGTAGTTGGACATTTATTCCAGTAGGCAGCTACAATGAGCCTGTTCGCAGCTTTTCAACACCACCATGAATGGTTCTTTTACAGGCCACATACCTCAATCCTACATCAAACAGGGGAAACGTTCCACATGAGAGCTCAGGTTTTCCTGCTGCCTTCAAATGAAACAATGATTCTTCTTTCATTTCTGCATTGACCAGCCATGTAGACAGCTGTTACAGTTGGGAGTTTTTTTTTTTTATCATTTAAAGGGTGGAAATGAAAAAAAAAAAAGTTGCTAAAGTGGGTGGCTACCGTGTTCCAAATTAAATTGGTTTAGGCCTTTTTTCCCCCTCATTTTCGTTATTGAAAAGCATTCTTGTACTCCCGGGGAACATACTTTTTTTTTCCCCCCATTGTTACGGACACACCTGCCAAGGCAGGGACAGACGCCCGCTGTGGAATATGAGCTTTCCCAAATCTTTTGGCTGGAAAAAAATAACTCCCACAGCTGCATCAATTGTCAACCTCTGTATGATGACCCAGTGTTGCATGTAACGGTGAAGTTCTAAGGTCCAATCGGCAAGCTTTGCAATGGGCTAGATTAACCTAGTGAGTGCCCGTTAGGTTATGGTCATCTGCAATGTTTTAGAAGGTTTCTGACACAGTAAAAAGGTTAAAACTTATTTAAATGTATAAGTCTCCCTTGCAAACTGTAATGGATGTGTCAGAGGCAGAGGTCGAAGAGTTGGACCAGTTGAAGACAATGTTACATTTGTAACAGCAGAAGTGTATTGCCAAATATGTATACATGGATATAGCTTTTATGTGGACAGTGGACTACAGGTCCCAATCATAGTGCAGGTTGAACTGCATGAGAACATTCCTTGTGTGGAGTCTAGCTCAAATTAAAACGTAACTTTTAATTCATATCATAAAATAGAAAAAAAGAAAAAGGAAGAAAGAATGTAAATGGCAAAGTTAATATCACCGTGCTGTGTAAACCAAATATTAATGTGCACATAATTGTTGGTTTCTAGTTTAAAAATTAGTAAAGTATCCCTAGCCTCTACTAAGTGATACTTGATTTATATTCAGCATAGGCACTTCATATACAAAATTTCACTCCTTGGGACTGCATATTATCATAGGAGTTAGATTTATTACAAGTAAATCACACATTTTATTTTGCTTTTTATTTCAAAACAAACAATTGTTTCCAAATGCAGTCTCTCTCTGGAATAAAGTATACCTTTAGTTTGGTAGCAGTCAAACCCGTTAGACTACTCCGCTAAATTAGTTATATTTGGGAAACCCACCTTAGGAATGCTCTTGCCTGAAAACCCTGTTAGGTTTAGTTAGCTAAAATCAGTGTAGTAACATTGACGGTCTGTGCCCACAGGCTTAGTGGTAGATTGCCTGCTATCTTTGGCTATACTGTCTAAAACGGTCCAAGTGTAGTCTTTAAAAGCACCTTATTAATTGGCCCCCAATCAGGTCAAGACTTCAAGGTATGGTCCCAAAAAAGATAGTGTGCCCGACGCGCGTTTCGCCGCAGGTCCTGCTGTGGAGTGCGCAGCTTTCTCAAGGGCTCAAACTGGATGGGAATTGCAATCTATATAAAGAGAGGCTGGCATGGATACCAGGAATACTCTACTCTATCATCACTTGGACAGACACTCATGATTCTTCATTAGACATCATGTTATATATTGTAGGTCTGAAAAATTCCTCAACTTCAAACTTATTTCTCATTACTATTCCCCTTCATTAATCCCCCACATCCCAACTGTATTTTTGCTACAAACTTGTCTTGTACCTGCATCCTTTTTCACACCTACAATGCGAAAACATTTTTCTACTTAGATGCCTTCTACAAGAATATTTCAAACCTATGTATCACATTACATATATTTTAAATAGTTTTTATTTAAGTCCTACTCACAGTCACTCGGCAGTTGTAATATTTTAACTTGAGGGGGCCATGACTATGCGTCCATAATGACTTACTCGGGTACCACCAGGGCACCTAGTTTTGATAGCTTCTCGTTGGGCCGGGTGAAGCTCTTCACATGTATTTGAGGAGAGAAGACTTTAGCTCTGTGCACTCCCATACAGTTTTGACCACATGCCCATGTGAAAAATGTTGTAAACCACATTTTGCAAAGCACCACCCATTAATGGGGCTGGCTCTGTTCATTTCTTGAAGCAGCGTCTGCCTCTGTGCCAAGCCTCTGGCACAAAGAAGTCCTGGTCATATCTGTGAACATTAGTATGTACCAGGATAGGATCATGACTCCTTTGTGCCAGAGGGTTCTGTAAGGTAGTGGGAGGAATCTGCAGTACTGGGGGGGGGGGGGGGGGGGGGCAATGTAGGCAGAGCAAAACACGAGAGAATGAGACATTCACTTTGCAGAGCTCCAACAAAGACAAGGCACTGCTGAAGCCTACTAAGCATATGTGAACAGTAGCTAAAATAACCAGACCCCAATGAAAAACAATATATGGAGACATTCTAGAGAATATTTTAACTTTTTTTTCTAGATAATGGTTATTTACCATTATGAAGGCATTGAAAAAAAAGTCATGTTACAGGTTTCCATTTAGAAAAAACTCAATAAAAAAATGGATACTCCATAAAATGAAAATGATGATGACCTCAAACAGGATCATCTTTTTAATGTAGTAATAATGGTGTTTGCTTTACCTTTAGTATTCACCTTTAGAACAAGGATAGGCAAAGGGTTAATCTTAAAGGACTTGGGTCTTATTTCAACCGAAATTACTGCGATTTGTCTGTGCAAGCCATTTTTGTCAAGGAATCAGTGATGGCATTTCTGATCTAGTCTGTCCATCTGAAAGAGCTTTATAAACTGATCTCTGAATGCAAGGGATACAAATCTAGAATACTCACAAAAAAAACTTCTTTTTCACCTTCTCAAAAGAACAGAAGTTACAAACGAGCTAGAGAGAAATGTGCCAACTCATCAAATGGAACAAACCAGATAAGAGTTTCTTCCAGGATAGACTGATCAATATTTTCCACCCAAAAGTAAATCTTATACTAAATGCGCGTGTACAGACAGACACACACACACACACACACACACACACACAGTATTAAGACTTGTATATGACAAATGTTCGGACTTGTCTAATTGCTTCTTCATTAACACAGAATTTATGTTGTTATTTCACAGGCTGTAAAATCTAATCTAATAATAATAAAAAAATGTTAGGCTATGCATTTACCCTGAATCTCGACTTTAAAACAGGATCATTTCAGATGATGTGGCCAGACTCTGAATGAAACCGGAAGGGGAGTAGCTGGGCTTATTTACTGGGAGGGTCAGTTACTCACCTGTCACTTATCGATCAACAGTTTTTAAACACTTATATTACCGTATTTGCTCGATTATAAGACGACCCCCCCAAATTTGTACATTCCTTTAGGAAAAAAAACTAAAAGACTACCCTATAGGAAGAAAGTTTAACTTGTATATATGTAAATTGCTTTTTAATATTTAATAAAAAATGTATATTATACAAATGCATTTCTTGTTTTTATTTGCTTTTATGTGGCCTCTCTCCCGCTCCCCCAGCTGTCTCTTTCCCCCCAGCGTTGTCTCTCTCTCCCCCCAAAACTTCTCTCGTCTCTATCTATCCCCCCCTCCCCTTGTCTCTCTGTGCCCCCCCCGTCTGTGTCCTCCCCCTCCCCTTGTCTCTCTATATCCCTCCCATCGTCTATGTCTCCCCCCCTTGTCTATCTGTGTCCTCCCCCTCCCCCTCCCTTTGTCTCTCTCTATCCCCCCCTCCACTTTTCTCTCTCCCCCCCCTCCCCTTGTCTGTCTGTGTCCTCTGTCCCCCCCCCCCCCTTACCTGGTTTTGTTCCCTGGTGGCTAGTGGGGGCAGCTGGGGGATGTCTGCACGATACGTCCAGACATCCTCCATGCTGCCCGACACGGCAGTCTATTAACCCCAGCTGCCCGATTCTCCCTGGTGGACTAGTGGGGCAGCATAGGATGTCTGCGCGATGAGCGCAGACCTCACCTGCTGCCGCCCGGTACGATCGCCGGGACTTCTGTGACGAAAGCGGAAGTACCCGGCTTCTTCATAGAAGCCCCGGCGGTCGTGCCGGGCGGAAGCAGGGGAGTCTGCGCTCATTGCGCAGACATCCCCTGCCGTTAGAGAGGGGGATCCAGGTCCCCTGCAGCTCTGCTGGGGACCTGGATCACAGTCTTATAGTCTGACCTCAATTTGAGGTCAGATTATAAGACGACCTCGAATGTAAGACGAGGAGGATTTTTCAGAGCATTTGCTCTGAAAAAAACCTTGTCTTATATTGGAGAAAATACGGTAACTAATTTGTGAGGACATTAATATTTTTATTTTTTAGGAAGATAGATACTTGCAGACAAGAGCTATAGAGACAGATAAAATACATACGCTATCAATAAAAAAAAGTGTAAGTTACTGTACACTATATGGGGGGGGGGGGGTAACAAAAAAGAAAAAGAAAAGCAGAGACTAGTTTAAACTTTAAAAAGGACCCCACTTTAATTCACAGCACCAAGTGTAAGGATAAACAACTAGCTTTGATAGTCCATGCCAATTTATCTTCTGACCGACAACTGCCAATGCTTCCGTGGGAAACATGCAGTCTTACTGGCTAGGTCTGCCTGGTTGGTTTTAAAGGGGGCTTTAAATAGCTGCCCTCTGTTGATCCCACAAAGACCTTGGAAAATTCAGAATCTAATCAGGTGAACAGAGCAAGGCCCTGCTCCGATTAGGTAGGTGCATGCAGCCTCCCCGCCAGCTCTGTCTCGGCTCTTTTAAAGATAAATGTTGAGTTTACCTGCGACAAGCCACACTAATATTGTTATAGTCTTCTCCTTGCAGTTTGTTTAAACTTGCTAGCCTGACCACAAAGAAAATCCATCACAGAAATGTTAGTACATTGCATGCAATAACCATATATTAGAAAGGGGTTCTTTATCTCCACTAACATTTTATTAGTAGCTTAACATTTAGCGGTCTTTGAAGTGTTAATTTCATCTACAGACAATCAATTCATGTATCACACTGACAAACCAAAGCCGGTCAAAAAAAAAATAAAAAATTGAAGTATAAATACAGGAGCATGAAAAAACAAAACAAATAGATTTACACAATAGGTTTCAATTGTTAATGAGAAAGACTGCAGAATCTGAATAAGCCAAAGAATTTGATAGATAGACGTCTCCCATAGATGACATCACCGTCTATCATCATATACAAATTAATTATTCAATGTAGTAGTTTGCACATGGGGTACTCGAGGTGAGGTACTCTGTAGAAGTTAATCAATCATTTCACCAGTTTTGCTTAGTTTCTGCCTTCTAGGATTTGATTAGTGGCATATTCTGATGATTACATTTTTGAATCTGGACTCCCTTTTATATGCTTTGCAATAAGGAGAAAAAAAAGTAACATGGGCCCATTCTAAAATATCAAAATTACTTTCTCAATATAATACAGATAACTTGAAAAGTTAATCATTTTACCAAGAAACATTTTCTTCTGGTGAAGCATTGGATACTACCATAATTCTTTGAACTTGACAGTAAAAAAGGGGCAAAAATGCCAACACTAAAATCAATTAGAGAATGACAAACACAAAATAAAAATCTGTCATTCCCGTTTGGTACCAAATCTAGTCTTTCACACTATGGTGTCACTAAAAGGCGAGATGAACATTTAATCTCCCCAATTTAGCTATACATTATCCAGGTACAAACCTGGTGAGCTTCCTTCGCTAAGCAAACTCACTTTTTGTACCTGCACAAATGTATAGCTAAATTGGTGAGATTAAATGTCCACCTAACCTCAACTCACCTTTTAGTGAATAGTCCCCTAATGTTCTCCATAGTTTAAATAATAAAAATAAAAATCTTACTCAGGTGGCCTGGAGTCCGGTCCCAAGGCTCTGTGAAGGGAGACCTTTTCACTGGCAAAAGCATTGAAACAGTGCTTTTCAAAACCTTTGTCTTTCTCTTTTGTCTCTTCTGGGGTCCATTGGTCCTTCTTAAAAGGTTTTCCATCAGCGCCAGGACTATTGGGATCCTGTGGTGGTCTCTCCATGAATGGCTTGAGTTCTCCTGGGGTGTAATATCCAGGGAGGCAAGATTTGCTGTTCTGTACAGGTTCTCTTTGCTGTACAGGAGCATTAATCTGGAGCTTTGGCATAGAGTCTCTTAAATTATTCACAGCTCCAATCATGAGGTCAAGTACTTGATCTTTTCTCTCAACAATGTTTTTTAACCACGGGTCTTCTTTGCTGCCATTCCCAACATCTTTGTGCATCATGAATACAAATATCACAAATACTATGCCCACTGCAGCAAGCTTTATTGGTCCAAAGTTCCTTCTTAGCAACCTCATTGTGAGTTAAATCGTAATGCTCTGTGGCTACAGTGGGTTAAAGGAGGTAGGTAAGATCTTTAGATAGTCCATTTAAAAGCAGCATTCACACAGGGACCTGAGGAAGAGAAAGGAGCAATGTAATGACTGTAGTGTACATCTCGCACATCTGAACAGGTTGTAATCAACATTTGTAAATTAAGAGTTTCTGGTTGACTAGGTGTGTCCTGTAACGGAGCTCACAGATGTACAAAAAAAACCAAATCATAAGAATCAAGGATGCTAGTAAATTAAACAGTCAATCATACTGAATATATGTATGCTTCTTGCACCACAGACATACTATTTAACCACATACAACCCAATGAAATATCCATGTACTCATATCAACCACATCTTACACTCCAATATAGTTAAAATAGGCATTCAATTCAGGGAAAGGGAGCTTTAAAATACATTTTTAAATGTGCCACTTTCAGAGAGAATGTGGACTATATTTTGCGCTAGCCAAACTGCAAGTTAAGTATTTGCTACAGCACCTTTTGCTGCTCTCTTGGTGTAAAGACAATAAGTATGGAGCAGAGACCGGCCTCTACACACCTAGACAATGCAAAAGTGTGACCTGTACTGTTGTGCACATTGTTTAGACCGAGTGTGCAATTGGAGTATGCATGCAGCTTGCAGAAACATCCAAAAAGAACATTTCTATTCATATATCATGTTTAACCTGTACACCACTTATCGTAAGGGTAATCTGCACATTTAAAGGTTAAAAAACGGTCATAGATTCTTAACAGGTTGAAAAATGTTGGACACAGTGTAACAAGTGACATCTGTAAACATGTGGAAGCTAGTTTAATTAATTGTTCCGATTTCAAAATATTACCATGGAGGTAGATTGCTGTTACCTTGTTTCATAAATATGGTTCAGGGAAATGACATGCACAAAACTAAATTTAAATTAAAAAAATCAGTTACATATAAAACATACAAAAACTAGGTTTTTTAGATCAGCAACATTTTAACCCCTCACATGACTGATAGGGGAGAGCATATAATTCATACTTAAAAGACTGAAAATGCGGGCTGAGAGAGGATTTGGATAACGTGTAGGTATTTAGCAAATAAAATCATACTAAGTGGCCGCTGTTAATGTACTTAATTTAGCAAAGTACAGTGCTGTGTTGCATTACCATTCCCAAGAGTGTCCGTCACCAAGCAACAAGTAATACATTAAATGTGAGTCTAGCAGGTGGAGAGCAGCAGAACAAAAGACTCAAGAGCTTGAGTTCTCACAATAACCAGTTAAACATCTTTGGAACTGTGTCCCACCCAACATTTGCCAAGCTAAAATGTTGAACAGCATCAAAGGCAAACTAAAAGCACACCTTTTATAATCTGCTATGCCTGGAAATTATTAACATGAGGTCGTAACTGCCAAGCTGCCAAGACAGGTTCAGTATCCCTTATCCAAACCGCCTGGGACCAGGCATATTTTGGATAATGTATTATTTCGGATAATGGATCATTTTAACCAATAAGCTATATTAAAGCCTCTCAGCACTCATGGAACACAGTAATATCAATGCAAATACTGTATGGAGCAAAAAAATAACTTTTACTGTGATGTAGCCATTATGTAAGGCATCACTGGGGACCTGCTGTTGACATATCCCATTGTATTACCCTTTGTGGTTGTGTGGGAATCAGAGCATGCATGAAAACCCTATATCGAAGCTTGTGTGGTCTGGACACTGAATACATTGCTGTGTGTTTGCAATTTGAAAATTGTGGTAAAAGATGATCTCTGTATAAGGAATACTTAACCTGTACAAATATATGCATAAACAGGTGTATCTCCTGTTGTCAGTGTAGCTATATGAGTTACTACACTTCTACTGTACAGGAATGTAATGTGTAAATCTGTAAGGAATCTTAAACTTCATATAGATACAGTACAAACCCATGCAACCAAGCTCTGCTATAGACATCCTTTGTACTAAGGGGTAATAAAAAATAAAAAAAAAATTCTGCAGCACTATTACATTAAGCAAATACTTGCCATACACAAAGGAACAGTATGGTGTCTAGCAGGCCTGCCAACAAGCTTAGAATCAATGGAAGATCAATGAAATGGACTAATTTAGGATGCAAACCAATTCTATTTATACATAAAAAGATCAGGTTACACTGTCTTTTTGACCAGAAATGCTTATGGCCATCTATGGATATCAGTCATTATTTGATAATAACAGAGCATATTAAGTACAGTCCTTAGATGCACAGTGATTTGGCAGATTACCATCCATGGCCAGAGCCACTACTATACAGCCTTCCACTTAGGAGCACTAAAACCTGTGAGGTACTAGTCCCAAGACAATCTTATCTCGAACAATGTTGTCCTTGAAAGATAAAAAGGTTAACTTGACTACAGCACGCGGTTTGTTGGGCTGATCCCCGTCCAGTGTTGCATCTTGTACTCCTAAAAGCAGTGACCTACAGGTTTGGAGAGACAAAAGACTAGCTTCTCTAGCTCCCGTGGATAGGGCCAAATGCTTCTCATGCCGTCAGATTGTGCCAGAAAAGCTAGGCTTAATGGATGGTGTCCGATTCCACTTTGTGAAAGACCGGTACTATTTTTTTCCAAGAACGACACAAAGGTGAGAGTAAAAAGCATGCCAAGACTTTTATATCAATTTCTAAATCGTACTCTTGGTCTGTGCAATTATACACTGGCTGAAACACAGATTACTATAGAGCAAGAGGAAGTATCACTCCATAAAAAGAAGAAGTCGAGGCTTCAGGAGTATTATGGCATATTCTCCGTATTCAAAAATCTCATGTTAACATCGGGATCGGGGAAAATGTGTAATTTGCATAAAATATATACAGGGGGAAAAAAGGGATAGCTTGGCGCTTAGTGGGTAAGAACACAGGCATTGTTTTTGTACTTTGACCTTCATTGGCAACCTTGATGTAAGGTATTTTAATTATATAATAAATTGCGCCTTCTCCATTTATTTGGAGGGTTTTTTTTTGGGGGGGGGGTGGGGGTTAGGGGTCTGGGAGTGAAAATATAAGGCCGATTGATTAAGATGCATATTTCCTTACTGAAATAGATTTTTGCTTTCTGTAGGTAATCTACCTATAAAGTGCAGCTGCCACTTGTATAAGCACCACATTCAGTTTGTGAAAATGCAACCACCAAAAAAGGATTTGGTGCTAATTTTACTTAAAACGAAATGGAGGACATTTGAAATCAGTTGTTTTTTTCTGTTGTAAATAATATTTAGCAGAGATTTTCTGAACCAACATCAAAATATATTAAAAAACAAAAAAAAAAAAAAAACAGTGTAAAGTTATTTTAACATTCTTTTCATCATTTGTGAATAGTAAATTGGTTAGGTCGATTACAAAAATAAACAAGTATAAAAATAACGAAACAGCTTTTATTCAACCAAAACTTTCTTTCTTTGGCAACAGCAGGATGTATGATTAGAGCGAGTACCAAAAGTGACACAGTCTCCCATTCACTTAACAAAAGGAACAATATTTATCAAAGGCAGGTTTGTTTTCCAAGTCACTGACATTCACAACATGGTTTCAGGACCTTAGTTTTGTACATCCTGTTTCTAACAGAACAGGCACCACCTTAAATTAAGAAATGATTTTCATTTAAAGAAAATAAATGAAGAAAAAAGTTCTTGGCTGCCAGCAGACTGACAGGTCATCCTAGGGAGCACATATTCAGCATCCATGGATGGTCCTCCAAATTGCACCACATTACAAATTCTTTCAGGTCCATTCCAAAAATGAGTGGGTATTCTTTGGAACATGTGCTGGAGTGTAAGGAGGAGATGGATTAAGTTGACCGTCTACGTGAATTTACATTTACAAAAATAATCCAAGTCACTCTGTGTTAAATAGCTCATAAAAGCATTGTGCAATAGAGTTCCCGTGACCACTGTGACCTACACACTTGGCGCCTTATTAGGCAAGATCAACACCAGGATCTGGAAGAGTAGTTGATGGCTACCTGAACACAACTGGAGTGCAGTCAAATACATTTAGCCTTATTATTGTTAATCTAGGGCTAAGTAGTAGAATTGGGCACTGTGCCCTCACTTTCCCCTGGCAGTGCCAGCTCATGTTAGTTATGTCCTGGGGTTCAGGGGTAAGTCCAGGATAAGCAACATCGTCAATACCAGAAGCAATTCAGGCATCACATTAGGGATGAGTTAAATCACGTTTGACCGAATATAGCAGGCTAATTTTTAAGTTGATAATATTGTATGGCCCTTGAATGATGTTATAAATATCCAAATGGCCCTTGGCAGCCATGCTGTAAACAATGTCTAATCAGCATGACCTCTTAATATACATGGAGTGAAGGAGTATTACAATATAACATACTATATGGTAAAGATAACATAAGCCAACTGCTCTATACTGCTTTCGTTGCCATAGTTACCCCTTTCACTCATGCTATCAAAGCAGTAACAAGGTGATTATCTTTTGCCTTTCACTTTGCAAGAGAGTTTAAATAGATATAACATGTTTGCAAATGTGGTTTGGCCAACTCATTCACTCCATGAAAATCCAAAATTGCGCAAATAAGTTGTGGGTGGTTTTTTTTTTTTGTTTTCTTTTTTTCTTTTGGACCAACAGAGGTAAAACAAGGATTAGGAAAAGGGTTGAACTTGATGGACGCAAGTCTGTTTTCAACCTAAACTACCATATACTTAATATACATATAAAAACGTTTTTAAAAATGGAATGCACTGTGGGAAACTGACATCCACAATATGCCTGGGATAGACATGAGAAGCACAAGTGAAAAACTGAGAAGCAACTGAGAAGCATATGCTGTTCCTCCTAATACCAGCATAACTAATATAGGCATCATATGGTTTGCATCCATACTTTGAACAGAAATACTGTATATCTCAGTGCGTGTGTGAGAGGTTCATATATATATATTTTACACACACACCTATACCAAGTACAAAGCAAGTTTCCTTCAATATAGCTTGCTTGAACCCATCACTTCTAAAACAAAATATAAAACTACACCTTGACTTTTTAAAAAGGGACCTAAAATCAGCAATAATCATAATACCCCTGTTAAACACAGCAATGTGTGGACGCTGTAACATCCAGCCAGTTCCATGATGTGCAACCGCTTGAGGAGAAAGGTGGGGGCCAGAAAGGTGGGGGCCGGTAAAAAAATTGGCATCAGGCCAATGTTAAGTCTATGGAGACGGTAACAAGGCCGGTATTCTTTTGAAGAAAAGGTGGCAACACTAGGGTTAACACAAATCTGCATCTTCACAAATAACACATACATCGTGTGACCTGTCGCAGATAGATTCTTTCCTGTGACAGGTCACACAATTATAGTTAACCTTCCACAATAGAAATAAAAAGGTTGCTGGAAAAGAGATACCAACTCCAACTCCTGGCTGACTAACAGTATAGTACACAGTATGATTATATAACTGAGTGTCCTTGTGATAAAATCATCAAATGGCCAACTATGTTACTGAGAACTGGCTTTCTATAAACACAAAAAAAAAAATGATTTAGCTCTCAGCTCAAAGTTCTACGTCATAAAAATATTAAACTAGTTGTTTGATTTGCACCACACCTTCTTTGTAAACTAGTCAAGAAACAGTCCAAAGGTAGATAATTTGAAGATGTGACAGTGAAGTTTATTAATGTCATTTGCAGGTTGCAAAAACAGCTTACAGACCCAGGTATTTACAGAGATATCTCTACTCTTCCACGCACACTGGTGCTATGCAAACAAGCGCCTCTTCTGCAGACCAATACAATTTGGAATCTGTAATAAACTGGGTGCAAAATAAAGAGGGACTGAAGCCAAACTATAAATGTAATAAGACAAACTAAACTTTGACCTGACTACTTCAATATGCTCCTAGTTTTCATTTGAAATAAATAAATAAATATTCGGACCCAATTATCAAAAGTAAATCTGACGTGTATATTTACAGATAGACACATGCTTTCATTCAGCCCTACCTCTGAACTGTACTGAACGCACACTTAGAGCGTCTGATCGCCACTCACATCTGTCAGTAACTGCAGAGAGCCTCACTTATTTCATATAATCAGAATATGGGACCTAGCCAGTTCCCTAGTGAGTACTTGTCACAGTCAGTGAAAAGATCAACCTGCATGCTTCAATAGTGTGGAGATTCCTGGGCATTTTGGACTCATACTAAAATGACCCTGAACACTTAAAAGGGATACTAATTAAAAGGGACACTCATTAGGAGGATAAACTGGCATGTACTTCTAATGGTGCATGCCTTTAAGGAAACAAGGTTTTAAAAACAAAAAATAAATCTTCCTTTAACTTGTGGGAAAGAAACATAGTTTTGCTTACATTCTTTAACAAAATGCAGTATCGCTATATATATATATATATATATATATATACACACACACACACACACACACACACACACACACACCACACATCCACTTTTTTTTTTGTTTACTTTTGTCTATAAATTATAGGTAAATTACCACAATAAAATAGGAGCGTAGTTACTTCAACTGCACCCAAACTTTATCGAAAATACATTCTACACCTTTGTCTAGTGTCCCCAGCTAAACTAAATCTAAGTTTTTACAGCCTCCTGAAAAAAAGACAGTATTTTTATATTCTTGTGCCAACAGTAGAGCACAAAGCTATTCCATGGCACGATGAGGTGCCCCAGCGCCCCATTCACCTCCTGTGTTCGCATCATTTCATGTTGCTGTCATGAGATGGCAAATAGAAGTTATTCGTCCAGTGCAGATACCTGTGCAATAGTTGAGAGCATCAGGATGCAAACTCATCTCCTGGTTCTCTTAGCAACTGCCACAATGGTCGCAGTTTAACATAGTAGAGCGATTTAGAATGACTAGATTAATATCCTGCACCTCTTTCTTCCCACAGAAAGGCTCACGCATGTTACCTCGTCCCCAAGCGTTTGCTTGCTCATTGTGTGTACAAGGTTTAAGGTGGTTTCACGCGGATTAAAATAATGACAATAACCTGAAGCCAGACCTAAGACAAGTTCCTTTTCTTGTCCAGGATGTAGACGAAAGGGTAATTGTGGCATAATATTTAAATCCTGGAACATTGATTCTGTGTTTTTTGACTTTAAGGTTACAGAACTGTAAACACAAGCTGTGGGGATCTCCCTGTAACACAGAATTTGCCAAACTTCCATTATTGTAATATTCTGATTGCTCATAGTAGCCCAGAAAAGCATTGTTAAAAACTATTTGTTTCCGGTGTTGACTAACTCCAGACCCTAAGCAATACTTAACTATATGCTCCCTACATTCCTGCCACAAAATAGGTCTACAACATTGGCCTACATCATACCAGACATACATCTAAAACCGCAGATTGATATAGTAAATATCAAAAAGGTGACAGTTTCTAATCATATATTAGGAGGGTGAGGCTAATTAGGTACTATCCTCAGGTGCACAAGATGAGGGGGGGGGGAGGGGTATACAAGTCTGTGCTATAGCAGTCTAATAGCACCCATCACAATAAGCACTGGATGCTACAGGAAGCAGTACAAAGAAAAATAGCACATTAGAAGGTGACTTCTGTCTAGACTCTACAGTACGTCCCCACTGTTCGACTCCAGTGGCTGCGTGCTATACACCACTCAATCCAACACTTAGCATTGTACTGAGTGATGTGAAGTCCCCCCCCCCCCCCCCCCCCACAAATGTTTGTAAATGCAGACTGTAAGGCTAGGTGCTTGAATTTATATACCTGTGGAAATGGGTCTGATTGACACTCTATTTGTTATCCTCTTCGTGACGTTAGGACGTACTATGCCGTCTTGATTATAAGTGCCTAAAAGTCATTAGGACAGCATAGTACGTCCTGTGTTAAACAGCTCGTTGCAGCTCCCTGTGAGGAGCTATTCTCGGATGCCGCTGCAGGCACTTGCAGCGGGATCCCACCTGTCAGATGGGGCCACTTTGAGTGGCCTCAGTCTTACAGGGGAAAAGTAGCCGGTGCTCAAAGCTAGCACCGGCTACATTTCTCCAAATCGCTTCCGGGTTCAGGCACGCAATGACGTCCGTAGGTATCGCGATTTTTTGCCAGGGACCCAGAGGGTCTATTAAGACCCTGATTGGGTCTCTGCCATAGTGTTCCTGGCCACCGATCACCTTGTGATCGGTGGCCAAGAAAAAATCATGACATTTTGATGCTTGCGTCATTTGGGAGGCAAGCACCATGTGTCATAAAGGGGTTAAATAATTAAAGTGGCGTGTTCCAATACTTTTGGCCATTCAGTGTGTAACTAATATATATTATATAGTATTTTACACACAGTCTTCTTTTGGTAGTTTATCTGTAAGGTTTATTTATCCTAGTGATAAGTAAACTTAAGGATCTTACATTATGCAGAGACTACTCCCTGTCCTAACACTGCACACATATGACGTGGCATTCTGACACAAGTGAAACACCAGCACACTTGTAATTAGGTGTGGAGATTACGTTGACATTCCCTCTAAACTGCCATGAAGGCGGAAGGAAAAAAAACAAGACACTTAAATGGCCTCCAGCAATTGACACAGTGTAATAAATATGAAGCCATTAATCCATTACAATATACCAGGCAAAATGATTCTGTGCCAGACTAAACAGATCAAAGCTGAAAGAAAGCCAAGAAGGAAGGTGAAGAAACTTGACAAAGAGATATATATATATCACACACACTTCCCCCCAACCATTTCTTTAATACCCTTAAAACTTTTTTTTATCCCTATGGACTGACCCTGCTTGCAAGCCAATCAGAGGACTCTCTCAAAAAAATATGGATTCCATTGCAGAACTCTTGCTTAACATGTCACCTCCCCAAATGCCTTATATTTTCCCCACTGATTTCAATAGGGACACACCATGCATGTTTAAACATGAGTGCACATGCTGCACCAAATAAAAATTAAAAAAGTGAATTACCAATTCCATATATTAGTTGCAAAAGCAAAGTGATTGCTAAAGAGGGTAATGTTACTAAATAAAAGTAGATTCTACTAGCAAACAGCATCTTTTTAAGACATAGGACAATTTGGTAGAGGGTGTCCATTTCTAAACTCATGTCAGTTCTCTAATCCAGAGCCTGAATTGTTGATAATAGAAACATAGAATGTGTCGGCAGATAAGAACCATTCGGTCCATCTAGTATGCCCAATTTTTTTTTTTGAGTACTTTTATTAGTCCCCCGTTCCCGGTCTTATAGCTAGGATAGCCTTGTGTCTATCCCACGCATGCTTAAAATCCTTGACTGTGTTGACCTCTACCACTTCTGCTGGAAGGATATTCCATACATCCACTACCCTCTCAGTAAAGTAATACTTCCTGATATTACTTTTAAATCATTGCCCCTCTAATTTAAGACTATGTCCTCTAGTTGTGGTAGTTTTTCTTCTTTTAAATATACTCTCTTCCTTTACTGTGCTGATTCCCTTTATGTATTTAAATGTTCCTATCATATCCCCCCTGTTACATCTTTCCTCCAAGCTATACATGTTAAATAATAATTCTTTTGTAACTATAACTTCCTGAACACGATTACCTTTACGGTTTGTAGTGTTATACCCTGCTAAGTCAAAATATATCCGTTATATCATTGTATGCAATAAACGGCTAATCAGTCATCTCGCGACAGCAGTAGATTGTGGCAGATCAGCGATGGATTGGTGACTGGACAAAGCTGTACTATAGCAGAATCATACAATGACATTTTTAGCAGACTGTTTCCGTGAATAGATAGTAGGATACTAGAAAACGTCCCCTTGCTCATCACAAAATTACGTTGCACAAGCAACTATGTTTCATTGAAGTGTGCCTGTAAGAAGCCATTTTCTAACTGTAACCAAGTTTTATTATTTATATGCACATGCTGCTTCCCATTCTACTGACTGGATTATAAGCGAATGGCCTTTTGCCTGGTCAACTTTTTAAAGGAGGGTTACTTCCTCTTTAATGTTGGATACATAGCTCCACATATGTCCAATATACAATGGTTTTATAGAATGTAAGGGAAGCAGGAGAAAAGACAAACTTCCCAAATAAATACACATCCTGCTTACTGAAAAGCAAATCTTAATCTTCGAGAAGGTGGCAAAATAATGTCCAAGGATGGAATACGTTATTTGTATGGCTATGTATCGGTTCGGCTTAAGGGCATGTTACAAATGAAGAAAAAATTTGCTTCCCACTGGAACTAATGTGTCATAAACAAACACATTAAGTAAACTGTAACTGCTGTTTTGCGTGTTACTTAGTGAGAAATACGTGTTACTTTTATCAGTGTGGTTTCCTCTTCCACTAATATTAAATACATTTGTCGAGTAGGTTTCTTGCAAATCCCATTAATGAAAGGGGAAGTTTTAGCATATAAATGCAAATATTCAAAAGTTCTGTGTGATTTAGATACCCAGTCTGTTTTAAACGTAAAAGGCCCAAGGCCAATACCTTAGAACCAGCGTCTTCAAGACACAGACAATTTGTATGTATTTATTTGGAAAATCATTTATTTTTGACAGTCTTTTCATTAGGGCTGATGAAGTTAACCAGAAGTGAAAACTTGTACCTCCAGTAAAAAAAAATAAAAAAATTTTTAATAGTTTTTTTTCAGTTATTAGTTTGATAAAGCTGACCTGGTATAAATAAATAAATTTTAAAGAGCACTAGTTATCTATGTGAATGGACATGGAACGGGTAACCACAATGTACTGGTACAAAGGATGATTTAAATTATACATTCAATTATATTCATACCAATAATTCACTTCCTGGAGGTGCACATGGCTGTATGCATTATTTCAGGATTGAATCCTAAGCTTTGTGGGAGTGTGTATGCATGTGCAGTGCAGTATTTACCGCGAGGCATCCTAGGTTGATGCCTAGGGCGGAAAATTTCTTGGGGCGGCAGCGCACCCCCAACACTGCAGTGAAAAAAAACGCACAGGAAGCCTGATTGTCGCGTCTTAGGGGTCGGAGTGATGACAGCTCACGTGACCTATCTATACTCACCTCAGGGAGCCAAACAGGCAGCATGGTAGGACACCATGCTGCCTGCCACTAGCCACCAGGGATCAGGGTAAGTGTTGGGGTGAGGGGGCATGTATTGGGGGTGATGGCAACCTGATAGATGGGGCATGCAAGAAAGGTGATGGAGGCATGCTGCAATGGAGGTGATGGAGGCATGCAATGGGGTCATGTAATGGGGTGATGTGGGTTATGGGGCATGTCGTGCGCGTGTAGAGTGGATTGGGGGGGTGCCCAAATTTTGTCGGTCTAGGGCAGCACAAAACCACGATACACCACTGGTGTGCATCCCAAAGCGCAGTCATTATCTTTTATCGACAATTCATTGGCTTGATAGACGCCGCAGACAATGTTTATCATACAATTACAATATCTCTCTCTATGCAATTAATCTCACAAGTACCATATGTAGATGCAACATTCAAATATAATTTGTTGCATTCCATACACCATAACACTCATGTAGCTTTGGCTGCACAGTTACATTTTGGTACTTGAATATACAAAAGAACAAAAAAAAAAACCACACACCTTCAGGTTTGCATTGGGTAAAGCAGGAACTGTAGATGGTCTACATTTTACAGATTACAACCCTAAAGTATATATTAATGTAGAGTGAATAAAGTAAAAGAGTAAAAAACGCAACCAAAAACTTTTTAAAACTGTCTCTACTTAATGATCCCAATCCACAAAGAACAGTCAGCCTGATCTGCTATAATGTGAACAAAAAAAGTTTGTGGAAGAACAACTCCCACACCCCAAAATAGAAAAACCAAGACAGTTAGAGTCTAGTAACTAAAGAGGATAATCTGAATATTGTAAATCAGACTGATGGTCAGGAGCCATGGAAGGGGTATTTTGGCCTGATTAATTTTAGTATTAAAGTCATAGCATCATTAAACACATAGGAAACCTCTTTAAAGCTAATCAGTAAATTGCACCAAAATACTTACATTTCCATTGAACATAATAGTAAAGTGAACATTACAAATTCAGTGTGTACATAATCCAAAATATAAAACACATAGAGATAAAGCAAAAAAAAATATATATATATATATATATATATATATATATATATATATATATATATATATATATATATATGTTTGCCAAATTTCGATCATACTTAGTTTGTATCATTAAGCATCCTCTTTGCAGCCAGAAGCAGGAAACTGGTATGTTGAAATGTTCTCAGGAAGCAAAGTGGTTAATTTTGCACGTTTGATTCTAAGCCTCTTTCAGTACAAGGAAGCAACATAATGCTGCATGAGGCAATAGGTGAGGGTCATCTTACCTTTTGTCTCCAGGTTATAGGCACTTGGGGCACTGGGAATAAGATAAGATGGATGGGTCTGTCAGATATGTCTATGGCAGACAACGAGATGACAGAGGAACTTGTAGCTCAGGCAAGTACTTGAGCTGTCAGATACCTCTCAGTCTGCAGCTGATCTTAACCACCCTTCAGTCATTCAGGAAATGCTGTGGCGAGGGAAGGAGGTGCTGTATCTGCAGCACACAGGAGGAGCGAGAGAATGAGACAAGCAAAGAACTGGGAGATTAGCATTACCTGCCCAGGGAGGGCGGACCTCAGAGACATTCATCAAGCAACCAAACAGGTGTATCTAAGGGAGGGGGGATGGAGAAGACAGGGCTCATCTGGGTCCTAAAGCTTCTACTACACGCGAAGCAATATTGCTGCTTGTGCAGACTATGTTAGTATGGAGCAATGAACATGATTCATTCATTTTGGCAGCAGAATTGAAAGAAAAGTGCATGGAAAGAGAAAAAAAAAATGACATTTTAATGTGTGCTTCCTCCAGTTTATAACCTCGGCAAGTTGCATCATATGCAAATGAATGTAGCTCAATTACCCTAGCGCATTTTAATTTGGAAGCCACATAGTGAGGTCCCAAAATGGTGCACAACCCCCTGGTAGGTTTAAACACATTTTTCTGGTAATCTATACCTGTTTGCTATTCTGTTGTATTAATGGAAAAACTTGCTTGAGTATGGCTGAATATAGAGGGCAACATATCATCTCATACCCTTGATTTGGCAAAGAAATATTTAATTAAGGACTACAAATAGTTTAGCCTACCTGAAAGATGACTTCATAACTAAGTTATTATACTTGTTATGACATAGGTGTTTAATTTAAAAAAAAAGTGTACATTGTGTTAAATACTTAATTTTTAATAAAATAAGCTTACAAAAGCCTCCCAATATATTGTAATACATTAAAGTAATGCTTGAAAATATGTATTTTTTATCATAAAAGGAAACTTCAGACCAAAACAAACAATTGATAAACTATAAAATCCTACTCACACTTTATAATGTCTTAAATTAGTGGTAATTCCATTTGTGGTCTGAATGTGTTAGTTCACATGCATTACATTGTTAAATAATAGAATTGTTACTGTACATTATTATTACCAGCCTATTCATATGCAATAGCATGAAATATAAAACTTATAGATAGTTAATAGCTTTCATCAGGGGTAATGTCTAATAGAGTGAAGGAGTTCAAATGTATCTAGTTATTAGGCACAATTTAAAACAAAAAGCCTATGTAGTCTGCTCATAAAACAAATTACTAAATTGTTACCTATCTGGAAATAGCTTCTTGTCATACGTGTGGGTCAAATTATTTTCCTTTCTGTCCATTTTTGTCCAAAAACCCAAGACCCCCTACTTCCTAAAGGAAGGTGGAGATCTCAAGGCTACTGTACCTCCAATTATTCCAGGTATGGTAATCTGCCATTATTTGTATCTATTTTATGCCTTTTGCAATATATGTCTTAAAATGCTGTTGCTATAACCACGCCCTGATTATTGGATGTCAATGATAAAGGCCTCTCTGAAAATAAAACTAGTAAAACCAAGTGCATTTCACATACATTGAATCATTTTTAACATATAGAGAATAAGCTGGTAGAACTGCCCCTTGGAGGCATTTTTTCACTTATTCTGCTATGTATGTTTTATGCTCTTTATTCATAATACAAGAAATGTTTTGGTGACAAGCCCCTTTAAACTTTGGTAACCGGCCACTTTGATCCCATTGCAGTGCTGTTCTGTTTTTGTCCAGTTATATCCTGGGTTTGCTCTGTTGCCCAGGGTAGCAGCTTCTTTCTTGAATTTTAGATTAGGAGATCTTTATATGTGGTGTAGATCCTTTAAAAAAAAAAAAGCACAAAAGCAGCATAAAAAATAATAAACAAGCTCATTAGGTTATAAAGCAGTTTCTGGGGCGGATTTTCCTGGTATGCCACACCTTAGAGTGCTCTCTTTAGGGGATAATGTTGGGGAGGGATTTTTTTCAGGGAGCCTGATGTATATTTTTAAGCATACAACTAATGAAGACTGAACTACCTCACTGGGAGAATCTTCTATCCAGCAGCAAAGATGACCCCTCCCAATTCCCCATCTAGGCTTTTATACACTTAGAACCCAACCAGCTTGACTGGACTGCACCAGCAGCTAAAGCTTGGTGGCCTGATAGTGAACCCACTGTCATGGCAACCTGATAGTTGTCATGAAAGGGAGAGAGAAACCTGCTTTTGATTTCCTGAGGGGATTAAACTAGCATGAGCTCATATGCATATTTTTTAAATTCAAAAGAAATTACCATTAGTTTGGTTTACATACATGTTTTCACCAAAAATGGTATTACTGTCCATAATATGGATTTAATTATAGAATTGACAATGGGAAATAATCTTTTTCTTCCATTGCTACTTATATAGCATCTGAAAACTAATAAAATTAATCCCACGGGATTTACCTATTTCTTATCAGAGTGCATAAGTAATTGTCGGATTTTGGAGCCATACAACAGAACAATATATTGTTAGAAAAAATGTTTTTTTTCTTCAAGATTTGTGAATGGCCCATAGTCGTTCACTCTGCATGCAAACAAACAATGCATTGTATGGGACCAAAATTCTGAGGAAAGTAATATTCCAAAGTATTTCTAAGTATCCACTTTATATTTTTACCTTCAGATTGTTTCATTCCCATACCCTGTACAACAAGGCTTTGTTATTAATTTTATTAACTAATACATTAATGGAAATATTCACTAAAAAGTGAGATGCAGGGGTGCTGCACAAGACCAAACCTGAAGAGTTCCTCCTTCTAAAAGTGCTCATTTGGCCCTGCATAAGGCATTTTAAAAAATGTCTCAAGTTAACAATGCCTTATGCAGGTCTAGGGTTGCCACATTTTATTCAAAATAGGCATTCAATTGCCTCCTTAAAATTTACCTCAATTTTTTTACCAGCATGTTGGTAAAATACTGGTTGGGAGGCAGCCCTCCACAGGGCCTAAATATGTTTAGAGAGAAAAATATTCATATAGTGTTTGGGAGACACTTTGGATAATTTGCCATTTCTGCTTGCAGGGTTGCTTTATCCCATGGAAAGGCCCTCCGTCAAAGGAGGCCCACAACCAGGTTTAGTTTTTCCCTAAACTGAAGAAACTATATGAGCACAAAAGTTTGGAGAAGTTAGAGAGTCAGAAATAGTCTTCATGTGAGGGAAGGGATTGTCCTAGCAATGGCCATGCTTGGTAACAGGCAGGGTGAAGAGAGAAACTTCCCAGAGTTCCATTTAGAGGGGAAAGGGTGAGAGAATAAAGGGAGAAGGGGTAACAGCTTGTGTTTCTTATAATGTATTGATATTTTTCTAAATGTTGGTGACACTGGAATGGAGGAGATGAGCACTATTGAGAGCCTTGCTCAGGGCCCACCAGTACCTTAAAGCGGTTCTGTCTGTATGCCCCACTTTGGGGAGAAGTTCCCTTAGCTTTATATAATGCAAAATATAGTAAAACTTTAGTAAAAAAAAAAAACACTGTTACAAGTAGACCAATACAAATACTAAAATCTGGATTACAACAACACTAGTTCAGGTTTCCTATGTTTGCAAACTGAAACTGTAACAGACTTCACTTCAGCAGAAAATTATAGGGATTTTTGTCTCAGGAACAATAAGTAATCTTTTTCAATTAAAGGGCTATAAGTAACTTTCTTAATTCAAATCTTATAATCTAAAATCTTTATTTTGCTTGGTGGAAAAACCCTCCTTATCCAAATCTCCAAAAGATCACATTGTAAAACTGGAGTTGTCCCACGCCCTGTCACAGCAATGTTTAGGTAGATAATATCATGTATTTACTGGTTAAATGTGACATTTGATCATTTCACCAGGGTTTTGTATAGTGTATTTACTGCAATTAGAATAATTTAACACAATATTTTACAAATTTTCTTGAAAATATAATTTATACGATTTTATGGCAGAATAAATCACTGACAAATAGGCTTTTTAAATAGCTTACACAAGACATCTGCAAATCTTGGACATGATTCATCTGGTGAAATTGAGTTACTCATATTCACACAAGGGCTGGCAGTTTTTGGCCCGGAAGGCCAAACAATTTAGCTGCCCATCTTGCAATGTCATCTGTTTACCCGTTATCATCAGAGACCAACACAAATGAACAGGCAGGACAGATATACAGAGAAGGTAGCTAGATTGATAGACAGACCAAACAATTGCATAGAAAGTGCAACCTTCCAGCTGAGTCCTTTATGCATAAAAGTTGTGGATGTCCAGTTAGCTATGTACTTGTGAGAAACATATTTCCTGGGAAAATCATCTGTCACCTCCTTCAAGATGTCCACTGGTTGTGAAAAGTATGGCACACTCAGCGATCAAGGATGCTGACATCAGCATTTCGGGGTAGGCAGATCTGTGCACTTCTTATGCCCTGATATCTTTTTATCCTGATTAAAAGGATACCATGAATGATGACAAGCACACTTTAAAACTGGTCAGCAGTTTTTTCATACATTTTATCTTAACTGCCATGGACATCTAGATTCTAGAAGCATTTAGTGTACCTTCTTATATACTTCCTCAATCTATTTGCAAGCCATTCCTGAATGGGCTAGGAGCATTCATGAAAGTATCATCAGTCAGTTACTGTGATGTACTTTTACTTATGAAACTTATACTTTTCAGGAGGGAGGTTTTGACTATGACAGCAAAGTGCTAACACTGCTATTTGCTGTATATCTCTATGCATCACATAACTTTAGTCTGTTGATGTTTAAAGAATAACTGTTTATACTTTCTATTTTACAGGTGCTATTGTAAAATTTATAGCTAATGTAAAACTTAGCCTAAAAATCAAGGCTTTTGCTGGTTCTAATTGCAAGGATTTTGTATGTCACTTATAACCAGATTAGGATAACCTCTCCCTCAAATAAATATATACACACCCTCACTTTCGGCAGTCTCAGAAATCTGTCTGCAGACTCGCCCCTGTTACTCACACGTCTGCTGCCATGAGATGACAAAGTCACAGGAGCTAAATAAGTCTTGCCTTTTAGCTGCTTCTAAGGCTATAAAGCTCTTGGTTCAGGGGTAAGGAAAGGAAGAAGTTTTTCTTCTAGTAACTTATCCTATAGGATTTACAGTGAAAGCAGTCTTTCGGAAAAGAACCCAAACTTGTTCATCCAGTGTTGGCCAGTGAATCCTTTCATTATACTGTAAAGTAAAACGGAAAATTGTAATCTATAGAATAGATGGAGTGTGCATAGACCATCAGTGTTCAATGTGTCATCTATTCTATGTCCTGAATATTTAATTAATAATAATAATGATGATATTCGAATATCCGTCATCAATAAATGTTGAATATTCCCTTTAAAGGGAAAGACCCTTTAAAAATGAATGTGTCATTTGCACTGTAGGTGCATAAACAGCATCTAAAAAAAAAAAAAAATAACTAACCTTGGGTATTTGTGGTATTGGTCAACTCTTTTTAGGTTGCCTGTTTGGGACAATCTTCTTCAGAATATTTTTTTAAATGAATGCTAGCTCTACTGTAGAATGTCATCAAATAGAAAGGGATCGACCATCTGTATGGGGGGGGGGGGGGGTGCCCCCCCCCCACACTGGCTATCTGTCAATTAAACCTGATGCACTACATACTTAAAAAAAAAAATTAAAAAAAATTACATTTTACATTTGATGGTAACGGCCATGTTGGGGCCATTTACACAACAAACAAAGCCCCAGTAGGGTTGGTCTATGCCTCTTCTAGTACTATCCGGTTCTTGTCAATAATCCCACTTGCAGAGCCAATCATAGGGACATGTGATGTAGAAACCCATGTCCTCGCTACCGAGCCCTGCACAAAGCAATGTGATGGGATGCTTCCCATACCATGTCTGTGTCTGTGTAACTACATGATACTGATGGGAGCAATATTGTACTATGTCCATTGCTAGCTAACAATATACTGATATTACTATACCACTATCAGTGTCCAGCTACGTTTGAACTGATGTGACTTATCGTGTAACAATATATATCAATTTAATATGCATTTTGAATGAGTGAATCACTTCTCATTGGACACATAAATCCTTACAAATTATGGAATATTGTTTGTTAAAGAAGCTGTATGAGCCTTGCTCTTTGCAGCTTCTGAGCAAATCACATCATATACAACCAGGGTTAGGCAACCTCAAGGTGGACATTTACCAGATTTTTTGATAGACAATGTAATGCTGTCTATGGACCTTGCTAACTTAAACGAAAGTATGATTTGGATAGCCCTTGGATATTGAGGGGGGGGGGGGCTCGGGATAGCTCCCAGTTCATTTATTAAGGCGACTGGAGGCCAAAGCCCACCACCGGCCCCTACGATTATTAAAGGGGGAGCACCTGCTTTTGACTGTTGGGGGACCTGGCTAGCCTGCTTTAATGGTGGATACTTGAGCTCCAAACTTCAAGTCTGAACTTACCCTAAAACCTGCACTTTGGAAAAACAAAATCGGATGACCAGCACCCCTAGACAACAAGGGGAGAAATCCATGTCTTCCTCAAGCTCAGTAACTGACTTTTTTTTTTTTTTTTTTTTACTGTCTATTTAAAATAGACATACTTTTAATGGAACTATGCATATAAAGTGAGCCCTCTTTGCTCCATATAGCTAGATATATCTGATGCCAAGATATCTGCCCCCTGATAGAGGAACTGGCTCAATAAAGTACTTTATTTGTTTTCTTTCATTAAAAAACATTTCTAGTTAAAATGCTTACACTTGACCTTATATTTTCTATTGTAAACCAGAACTTAGTTTTATAAGAGTCAGCACCACAGGTTTACAAAACATTACAGTATATAATCTTCTAAACCACCTAACATACCATTTTCCCACACGACTTTAATGAGCCTTTAATGTTTTCCATTCAATCCACCAACTCTGATCTTCATGCATTTAGACCTATGTCATAACATTATTTGCTTTTATGTATATCACATTTTGATAAAACCAAAATTTAAAAACACCCAACAAAAACCTTTTTAGTGGTGTGAGGGAGCACTGTTTGTTCCCTACAACACTGAGAGGATCGATGTGCAAGAAACTGTCTGTTGTAAGCACAGTTTACTGATTTCATTGAGGTGTTAATGGATCTTTTTTTGCCCATTGAGTTTTATTTATGTTTTATTTTACTTCACAATAAACTTGTAAAAAAAAAAAGCATAGTGAGTGATCTTACAGATGAACTAACAAGTTCGTTTTAAGTCACAAACCCCTAAAACTGTGGTCATCTGGCAAAAACAGTGTATGTTTATATATTTGTTGCCAATTTTATTAGGGTGAGCCGCACAGACATTTTTTGTTTTTTTGTATACATTGTACACATTACATTGTAATCACACTGTATGTGCATGATGCACCTGTTTGGTAGGCTTCATTTTATACATCTATATTACTTGAGCCTGTGACTAGCTCAGCGCACCAACATTTTACAGGTCATGTGTTGTAGTTAGACCATAGATACATGATTTAGTCTTACTTTTTTGAATAGAAACATTTCCTCAGCAGCCAGATTGGTTGTTGGCAGTTCTGTCCAACACACACTTGTGCAAATGGGATACAAGTAATATCCTAGCACAATATTATTTTGTATCCTTTTTTCCCAGTTAACCTCTGTAAACACAGATTCAGACACTACATATGACCTGGTCAATACAGACAGATGCGTTGACACCTGGGCATTTTCTGCACAGCTTTATTCAAACAAAACTATACTTTTATAGCGTAATGACAATATGAATAGTCAGGTGGGGAACACCTTTGGTTTCCACTGTTGTAGGCGAATACATGTACCATGGCCTCATATTAGTTACCTTATCTAATAACACACACAACTGTTCACCTTATACTGTAATATCGGTTGTTTCTTTAATAGATTGTTGCAAATTTAAGAAATATTTAGTGGTTATCTCCGCACCTAGCTCTACATGTGTTATTTTTAGTTATTATATATTGTTCACACTTGTTATATTTTGTTTATGGTTTAAACTTCACCGTTGTGGTGAAATAAATACTGTCACAGACAAATGTGCTGACAATTTTATATACTTATTGTGGTAGAGTGGAGTCCGACTACAGATGTTAGAAATATTTTTAGTGCAGACAAACTATCTATTAAAAAGTTTAACTTTCCTACATTTCCAAACGGTGTGTCCTTTTTGTCTTTTTATAGCTTTCTATGTTGTTGGATCACATACAAGTCCTGTTTCATTAGGAAGTGACTTGCATCACACGAACCATACCTGCTGAAAATCTTGACACGCCCAAAGGAAGGGCAAATGCAGAATAATCAAGAAGAATGTTCGCACCTTGCTCTATGGTTTCATTATATGTGGTAACATTGTGCTCATGCATACCAGGAAAGATACTCATGTGTAAGTATGCATATGCTTAACCTTTTTTAAATGACACATTACTGATCTACACTATGAACCCAATATTCATGATGTGATTTTTGGATGTGGTTTTGGTTATTTCTACTGCAGGTACATAGGATCTAAATACGTTTTTTTTTTTTTAAATCTTTATTATTTTATCGTCTGGTAAACACAAAATATAATATAAAAACAGACAAAATGATTAGAGCTGTCAGAATGCTCTGCTTAGAATACTGCACAAATATAATTATTGAACAACCTCCCACACACAAAACCATGACATCAAGTTATAGAAAATAATGTAAATATATATATTTTTGTCTCCTTTTATATTCTTTTCAGAGTGCCACAATACTGGCCCTTTCCTATTCAAAAGCAGTTACCTGACACCTTAATGTGATATACATAATGTTGGTCTAATGGTTAATAAAGAGCTGGAAATAAACTGTTGTCCTGGTCACCTAAGCAGTGTTATTTGCCGTGACAAACATTCTTTGTAAGAGAAGACTCAGTATAGCTCTCCAACTACACACCTGTTACAAACAATACAAAGATTGTTCTGCAGAATGAGTGAATGACAGGGAAAATGGTTAGTACATTCTAATCCTTATCCTAATCCACTAGTGTCATATTATGCACAGCAGCTTGCCATACATATTCAACTTTTCTCTTACAGTTTTCCCGCTGGCAGGTTAAATTGATTCTGCTGACTTGTAACAAAAAATATTGTTTTATGATGTATCACTTAACCTTTTCACTGCTGATTCTTGCTTTTTAACAAACTAATAAACTTGGTGAAGGGAAATTACATGAACTGGCCAAAGTAAACCAAAGTAATAAAGTGTAGGTGTGTGGATATATACATATAGCAAAATCAGCAGCCAATTCAAAGGATGTAAAAAGGAACATGGGGGGGAGGCAGTGGGGGACGGGACGATTATCAGTGGGCTGTCACTGTATATGCATGATACAGCATGCAAGAATTGCATAAGAAAATGATGCTCTGCCACAGGGTGCTAGACCCACAATCACATGTTACCAATCAATGAGTAGTGCCTAGCCTTGAGGAAGCCCACTAGAAGGGCGAAACGCGTTGCTTGGCACTACTTCTTCTCACCTTCCTGGGGCTTGATTGTTCCTGTCAGGATTGATATCTTGGATCATCTGTTCATGTTTTTAAGTGTAAGATATTTTATTTTTCTTATTAAAATTGTACTGTATATGCTCTAACATCTGTTTTATTTGTTTGGAGATACGTATACAACTTGAAGAAATCATTTGTAACCATCTGTGAGACCACATTTACGTGAGTCATATTTCTGATACATATCCTGTATTTTGCACCTTGGTTTGACACTTTAGCGCACTGTCACTTTTTGTATCACTATTGTTTTATGTATAAGGCACTTGGGGTAGTTGCCTGACAGATTTGCAGCTTGTGTAAAATAGGACAAGTGCCATTTAAACCTCTACACTTTTTTGCACATCAATCAATGAGTAGTGTTGATGGAAAAAACTGAAATTTTTAAAGCTGTCTGAGCGCATGTATAACGATCAGTAACAACCAATTAGTAGCAAAGGCAGTTTGGTGATTGCTCAGATAAGCATCACCATTCTCCTGGTCAGATCAATATTTGTAAATATTGATCTGACAAGTTTGGATCTGCCTTCCTCTCCTCACTTTCATTTTTGTGAGGGACAGATATTTATTAGTGCTAAAATAAAATGTAATAAACTTGTGAGACCCAAGGGCTTTTATAAATGCCATTCCTTTTGTGTTAACCCCTTAACTTCCACTTTTCCTGTTACTAGCTATTAGAATGCACTCACAGGTCTTACCCCACCACCCAGGACTTACCCCAGCTATTAGATTGCACTCACAGGACTTGGCCCCAGGACTTACCCCAGCTATTAGATTGCACTCACAGGACTTGCCCCCAGGACTTACCCCACCTATTAGATTGCACTCACAGGACTTGCCCCAGGACTTACCCCAGCTATTAGATTGCACTCACAGGACTTGCCCCCAGGACTTACCCCAGCTATTAGATTGCACTCACAGGACTGGCCCTCGGGACCTACCCCCAGGTATTAGATTGCACTCACAGGACTTGCCCCCGGGACTTACCCCAGCTATTAGACTGCACTCACAGGACTTGCCCTCAGGACTTACCCCCAGGTATTAGATTGCACTCACAGGACTTGCCCTCAGGACTTACACCTTGTATTAGACTGCACTCACAGGACTTGCCCTCAGGACTTACCCCCAGGTATTAGATTGCACTCACAGGACTTGCCCTCAGGACTTACCCCCAGGTATTAGATTGCACTCACAGGACTTGCCCTCAGGACTTACCCCCAGGTATTAGATTGCACTCACAGGACTTGCCCCCGGGACTTACCCCAGCTATTAGACTGCACTCACAGGACTTGCCCTCAGGACTTACCCCCAGGTATTAGATTGCACTCACAGGACTTGCCCACACGACTTACCACCAGGTATTAGATTGCACTCACAGGACTTGCCCTCAGGACTTACACCTTGTATTAGACTGCACTCACAGGACTTGCCCTCAGGACTTACCCCCAGGTATTAGATTGCACTCACAGGACTTGCCCTCAGGACTTACCCCCAGGTATTAGATTGCACTCACAGGACTTGCCCTCAGGACTTACCCCCAGGTATTAGATTGCACTCACAGGACTTGCCCCCGGGACTTACCCCAGCTATTAGACTGCACTCACAGGACTTGCCCTCAGGACTTACCCCCAGGTATTAGATTGCACTCACAGGACTTGCCCTCAGGACTTACCCCCAGGTATTAGATTGCACTCACAGGACTTGCACCCAGGACTTACACCTTGTATTAGACTGCACTCACAGGACTTGCCCTCAGGACTTACCCCCAGGTATTAGATTGCACTCACAGGACTTGCCCTCAGGACTTACCCCCAGGTATTAGATTGCACTAATAGGACTTGCCCTCAGGACTTACACCTTGTATTAGACTGAACTCACAGGACTTGCCCCCAGGATTTACTCCTTGTATTAGATTGCACTAATAAGACTTGCCCCCAGGACTTACACCTTGTATTAGACTGCACTCACAGGACTTGCCCTCAGGACTTACCCCCAGGTATTAGATTGCACTCACAGGACTTGCCCTCAGGACTTACCCCCAGGTATTCGATTGCACTCACAGGACTTGCCCTCTGGACTTACCCCCAGGTATTCGATTGCACTCATAGGACTTGCCCTCAGGTATTAGATTGCACTCACAGGACTTGACCTCAGGACTTACACCTTGTATTAGACTGCACTCACAGGACTTGCCCTCAGGACTTACCCCCAGGTATTAGATTGCACTCACAGGACTTGCCCCCGGGACTTACCCCAGCTATTAGACTGCACTCACAGGACTTGCCCTCAGGACTTACCCCCAGGTATTAGATTGCACTCACAGGACTTGCACCCAGGACTTACACCTTGTATTAGACTGCACTCACAGGACTTGCCCTCAGGACTTACCTCCAGGTATTAGCTTACACTCACAGGACTTGCCCTCAGGACTTACCCCCGGGTATTAGATTGCACTCACAGGATTTGCCCTCAGGACTTACCCCCAGGTATTAGATTGCACTCACAGGACTTGCCCTTAGGACTTACCCCCAGGTATTAGATTGCACTCACAGGACTTGCCCTCAGGACTTACCCCCAGGTATTAGATTGCACTCACAGGACTTGCCCTCAGGACTTACCCCCAGGTATTAGATTGCACTCACAGGACTTGCACCCAGGACTTACACCTTGTATTAGACTGCACTCACATGACTTGCCCTCAGGACTTACCCCCAGGTATTAGATGACACTCACAGGACTTGCCCTCAGGACTTACCCCTAGTTATTAGATTGCACTCACAGGACTTGCCCTCGGGTATTAGATTGCACTCACAGGACTTGCCCTCAGGACTTACCCCTAGGTATTAGATTGCACTCACAGGACTTGCACCCAGGACTTACACCTTGTATTAGACTGCACTAACAGGACTTGCCCCCAGGTATTAGATGACACTCACAGGACTTGCCCTCAGGACTTACCCCCAGGTATTAGATTGCACTCACAGGACTTGCCCTCAGGTATTAGATTGCACTCACAGGACTTGCCCTCAGGACTTACCCCCAGGTATTAGATTGCACTCACAGAACTTGCCCTCAGGACTTACCCCCAGGTATTAGATTGCACTCACAGGACTTGCCCTCAGGACTTACCCCCAGGTATTAGATTGCACTCACAGGACTTGCCCTCAGGACTTACCCCCAGGTATTAGATTGCACTCACAGGACTTGCCCTCAGGACTTACCCCCAGGTATTAGATTGCACTCACAGGACTTGCTCTCAGGACTTACCCCCAGGTATTAGATTGCACTCACAGGACTTGCCCTCAGGACTTACCCCCAGGTATTAGATTGCACTCACAGGACTTGCCCTCAGGTCTTACCCCCAGGTATTAGATTGCACTCACAGGACTTGCCCTCAGGACTTACCCCCAGGTATTAGATTGCACTCACAGGACTTGCCCTCAGGACTTACCCCCAGGTATTAGATTGCACTCACAGGACTTGCCCTCAGGACTTACACCTTGTATTAGACTGAACTCACAGGACTTGCCCCCAGGATTTACTCCTTGTATTAGATTGCACTAATAAGACTTGCCCCCAGGACTTACACCTTGTATTAGACTGCACTCACAGGACTTGCCCTCAGGACTTACCCCCAGGTATTAGATTGCACTCACAGGACTTGCCCTCAGGACTTACCCCCAGGTATTCGATTGCACTCACAGGACTTGCCCTCTGGACTTACCCCCAGGTATTCGATTGCACTCATAGGACTTGCCCTCAGGTATTAGATTGCACTCACAGGACTTGACCTCAGGACTTACACCTTGTATTAGACTGCACTCACAGGACTTGCCCTCAGGACTTACCCCCAGGTATTAGATTGCACTCACAGGACTTGCCCCCGGGACTTACCCCAGCTATTAGACTGCACTCACAGGACTTGCCCTCAGGACTTACCCCCAGGTATTAGATTGCACTCACAGGACTTGCACCCAGGACTTACACCTTGTATTAGACTGCACTCACAGGACTTGCCCTCAGGACTTACCTCCAGGTATTAGCTTACACTCACAGGACTTGCCCTCAGGACTTACCCCCGGGTATTAGATTGCACTCACAGGATTTGCCCTCAGGACTTACCCCCAGGTATTAGATTGCACTCACAGGACTTGCCCTTAGGACTTACCCCCAGGTATTAGATTGCACTCACAGGACTTGCCCTCAGGACTTACCCCCAGGTATTAGATTGCACTCACAGGACTTGCCCTCAGGACTTACCCCCAGGTATTAGATTGCACTCACAGGACTTGCACCCAGGACTTACACCTTGTATTAGACTGCACTCACATGACTTGCCCTCAGGACTTACCCCCAGGTATTAGATGACACTCACAGGACTTGCCCTCAGGACTTACCCCTAGTTATTAGATTGCACTCACAGGACTTGCCCTCGGGTATTAGATTGCACTCACAGGACTTGCCCTCAGGACTTACCCCTAGGTATTAGATTGCACTCACAGGACTTGCACCCAGGACTTACACCTTGTATTAGACTGCACTAACAGGACTTGCCCCCAGGTATTAGATGACACTCACAGGACTTGCCCTCAGGACTTACCCCCAGGTATTAGATTGCACTCACAGGACTTGCCCTCAGGTATTAGATTGCACTCACAGGACTTGCCCTCAGGACTTACCCCCAGGTATTAGATTGCACTCACAGAACTTGCCCTCAGGACTTACCCCCAGGTATTAGATTGCACTCACAGGACTTGCCCTCAGGACTTACCCCCAGGTATTAGATTGCACTCACAGGACTTGCCCTCAGGACTTACCCCCAGGTATTAGATTGCACTCACAGGACTTGCCCTCAGGACTTACCCCCAGGTATTAGATTGCACTCACAGGACTTGCTCTCAGGACTTACCCCCAGGTATTAGATTGCACTCACAGGACTTGCCCTCAGGACTTACCCCCAGGTATTAGATTGCACTCACAGGACTTGCCCTCAGGTCTTACCCCCAGGTATTAGATTGCACTCACAGGACTTGCCCTCAGGACTTACCCCCAGGTATTAGATTGCACTCACAGGACTTGCCCTCAGGACTTACCCCCAGGTATTAGATTGCACTCACAGGACTTGCCCTCAGGACTTACCCCCAGGTATTAGATTGCACTCACAGGACTTGCCCTCAGGACTTACCCCCAGGTATTAGATTGCACTCACAGGACTTGCTCTCAGGACTTACCCCCAGGTATTAGATTGCACTCACAGGACTTGCCCTCAGGACTTACCCCCAGGTATTAGATTGCACTCACAGGACTTGCCCTCAGGTCTTACCCCCAGGTATTAGATTGCACTCACAGGACTTGCCCTCAGGTCTTACCCCCAGGTATTAGATTGCACTCACAGGACTTGCCCTCAGGACTTACCCCCAGGTATTAGATTGCACTCACAGGACTTGCCCTCAGGATTTACCCCCAGGTATTAGATTGCACTCACAGGACTTGCCCCCAGGACTTACACCTTGTATTAGACTGAACTCACAGGACTTGCCCCCAGGACTTACACCTTGTATTAGACTGAACTCACAGGACTTGCCCCCAGGATTTACTCCTTGTGTTAGATTGCACTAATAGGACTTGCCCCCAGGACGTACCCCAGGTATTAAATTGCACTCACAGGACATGGCTCCAGGACTTCCAGGATAACCTAGGAGTCCCCCCCCCCCCTTATCCCTGTAGCGACGATTATGGACCCTTTTATGTGCCATAGTTCCTTAGATTCTGGGCACACACAATGCATATGGTGACAATTAAAAAGTCCTCTGTTTGCACCAGCCCCATCTGTATATATAGGCAATACCTTGGGGTGTCTACTTTTCAAAAATACATAGTGCAGTGGGGGGTAAATTACATTGGCCAGCTTCAAAGATGCACCAAATAGGACATTGGCACAGGTTGACTACATGTCAAAATTCTATGTTTGAAAACTGAGATGAACACACCTCAAATGTGGCCTTTTAGCCCCCATACAAGCCAACAAACCTATGCATGGGTACACTGGAGATGTTGTTAAACAAATATTGCTTGTGTTGTTTGGCAGATTCTGAGGATTCATGCCTAAAGTACAATGTGTGTGGGGGAAAAAAACACAAAAAGTGACTGCCCAAAAGTTTAACAAAAGCTGGTGGTTGAATGACTGCATGAAAAGTGTTAACCACCACCTTTTGAAATCCCCTGGGCATTTAAAAAATGCATGATTTGATGGGGTAAATTTAATTGTCCGGCTTCAAAAATGTTTCCATTAGCACATGTAAAAATTCCAAATTGGAAAACTGAAATGCACACATCCCAAATGTGACCAATTACTCCCCACCCTGACAAACCTATGCATGGGTGGGATCACTGTACTTATAAGATGTTGCTGAACACATATTGTGGTGTTGTGTGGCAGTAACCCATAACAGGATCTGTGAGTTCATGTCTGAAGTGCAATGTGTTTGATAAGAACACAAACAAAATCACTATGCAGAAGTTTGACAAAGGCTGGTGGAAGAATTTAGTTCATGGAAAGTGTTAAAATACCACTATTTGAAACCCTTTGAGTGTCTACTTTTAAAAGATAAATGGTTTGATGGGGATAAAATATATTGGCCGGCTTAAAAAATGTCCCAAATTGTTTCATGTCAAAATTCCAAGTTGGAAAAGACCTGTTTAGCACTCAAACAACCTAACAAATCTATGCATGGGTGTATCACTGTACACATGAGATGTTGCTGGGCACATATTGGGGTGTTGATTGGTTATACCCCTTGACATGTTTAGTAAATATATACCTGAATTGCAATCTGTGTGAAAAAAAAATCACTAAACATTTTTTTACCTCTGCAAATTGGCCAATGAGTGATGGTAAAATGACTACAATAAAAGTGTAAAACAAAAAACAAAAAAAACCAAGCTGAATACCCTGGGATGTCTACTTATAACAAAATATATAAATCTGAGGGGTGATTCAGGGATTCATAAAAGATTTCATTGTTCCAGTATCACTATCGCTAATTTTGAATGGAAACAAAATGGTTTTGAAATAACAATGTGCTACTTGTACTTATTATAAACTGAGGAGAAATTTTAGAATCTATCTGGCATAGTTTTTCATTTAGCTTTTGAGATGAGTAAAAGATTTTTAAAATAAAAGTCAAAATATTTTATTTTTTTATTTTTTATAGTACATTATCTGATATGATCAGAAAAATGGTAATTTAAGAAAGCCTTTATTGTCCCGATAAAATCAATATATATTTGAGTGGGTAAAACAAATTACAAAGAAGAAAATTACAGCTAAACACAACCGCTGCAAAAATGTTAAAATAGCCATTGTCCAGCACGACTAAATATGTTCCAAAGAGCTGGTCCTTCAAGGGTTAAATACTTGATTTGTTTATAAATACGTTTTAAATAGAAGAGTGAGTCAATTATATGCTATCCAGCTTAAATACATATTGGCACTTAACTGCAAAAATTGTGTCTTTGTCATGCCCATTTTTAAAGATAAGTTTAAAGGTACAGTAGACCCTGAATTTTTTGGGGCATGCATAGCTTCCAATTGCACTGGAGCCCGTGCAGTATTTACCGTGAGGCATCCTAGGCGGATGCCTAGGGCGGCAAATTTTGGGGGGCAGCAGCCCCCCAGCACTGAAAAAAAAACCCGTCCCTTTAAAAAAAAAAAAAAAGACCGCGCTTGCAGGCGGAGACGGAGGTGAGAGGGGATCGGAAGATCCCCCCTCACCATCGCTCTGCCTGCCAGGCTGCACGTGGGGGCCGAACAGGCAGCACAGAGGGCCTGTTCGGCTCCCCGTGCAGTGTGACACGGAAGTGCCGACAGTCACGTGACGAGCGCGCTGATGTCATACGCGCGCCCGGTCACGTGACCTGTCGGCACAATCGCCGGGGAGCCAAACAGGCTGCATGGAGGGACCATGCTGCTTCCACTAGCCACCAGGGAAAGGTAAGTGCTGATGGGAGTCAGAGTGTGTGTGATGGGAGACAGTGTGTGTGACTGAGTGTGATGGGAGTCAGAGTGTGTGTGATGGGAGACAGTGTGTGTGACTGAGTGTGATGGGAGTAGGAGTGTGTGTGTGATGGGAGTATGAGCTTGATGTGAGTCTGAATTTTATGTGTGATGTGGGGTCATGAAATGGAGGTGATGGGGCATGTCTTAGGTGTGTAACGTAGGTGTGTAACGTGGGTGTGCAGCTTGGGTAGGGGGGTGCCCGGATTTTGTCTGCCTAGGGCAGCACAAAATCAAGATACACCACTGACTGGATCCATAGTGTTTATTGATGATGTGACAGAGGCATCCAGATGATGCTGTATAGGGATATATCGTCTGCTCAGATTTTGCCAAATTCAGTTGAGTTGATTCCCTTTACAAACAGACATCGACCCAAAACATACTGTAAAAGCAACCCAGGCGTTTTAAAGCAAAGAAGTGGACTATTCTGCAAAGGCCGAGTCAATCGCCTTATCTCAACTTGATCAAGCATGCAATTCACTTGCTGAAGGCAAAACTTAAGTCAGAAAAACTCACGAACAACTGAAGACAGTTGCGTTAAATTCCTGACAAAGCATCACAAAGGACTATTTTTGTTCAGCCTCTTGAATTAAACTTCAATTACATCTCGTTTGTTAAATTTCAAATCCATTGTGATGGTGTAAAGAGCCAAAATTGGGGAAATTGTGTCAGTGTTCAAATATTTTCAGACTTAACTTTAGGGCCAGTGCAGTGAAATGTGGTGAACAGACAACAATGTTGCAAAAACCAGACCAAAATAGGTGAATTGGAAAAATTTGAAAAAATATTTCAGCTATTTTGGCCTGATTTATTTTTATCAGTCATGATATGTTTACTATTTTATTTATTGAGCTTGTTAATTTATATAGTGGTTTTGCAAAGAACTATTCATATTTTTCAAATATGTTCTATTCTCTGTTTAATGAACATGCCCTATATCTTTAGTATCTCCATATATAAGCATAACAAAAAAATGGTAATTTTATTGCAGTTAATGTGTTCGTGTTTTCTCTTAACCCACTATTTCCATCCTATCACCCATTGCCACACCAGCGAACACGCTTAAAAAACATTTTTAATCTGCTAGTTTTGAATTCTTGATTGTTGCTATGGGTGCATTTCTGACGCCCTGTTTCGTTGCTATTTTTAGATGTGCTAATTGAATTTAATTTCTCATTGCTTTGGAATTCTGTAGTATTTTCTTCATTAGAATATATATGCGATGTGCTCTCAAAACCTTAAATGGTGACTCATCAATTATATGTAGTTATTTTAGGAGAAATATAAATATTTATTTGCTGACTATATTTCTACAACACTTCTGATGTACCAACATGTTCATTCAAACCCAATGCAGAACCAATTAGAGGTCAGTAGTTTCCCCATGTAAATGACAAATAGATTTTTATTTTTAGGCACATAAATGACAACTGACTCAAAAATAAAAATAAAAACAATGATTATGTAGAAGTTTAACCCCTTAGTGACAAGACATTTTCACCTTGACTTTCCCTTGGTGAAAATGTTTTGACATTTCTAGGGTGTTTGTGTTTAGCTGTAATTTTTTTCTTTCTCACATACAGTACCCACACAAATTATATGTTGTTTTTATCGTCATAAGAAGGGCTTTCATTAGATAACATTATGTTCATCATATCTTATAATTTACTACAAAAAAATCATAAAATATGATGAAAAATTTAAAAAAAACCCACTTTTTCTAACTTTGACCTAAAATATAATTTACACAAATAAAATCATTAAAAAATACCCCGTCTAAATAGTTTCTAAATGTTGTCCCGAGTTCAAAAATATGCATGTTTCCATATTTTTCGGTATTTTTTTTTGCGAGTTATGGGGCAAAAACCAAAAATAGTGTTTTTTGTTTTTTTCCTATATTGATCTTTTGACCCCAACCCGACCCCAAAATTTAACCCTAACACTAAATTTAACCCCAACTCTAATCCTTATTATATCCCTTAATATTTTTTAACTTTAATTTAATTTTAACCCTATCCCTTATGCTAAAAAATATTTAATTTTAACCCTATAGGCTAATATAGCTAAATAACCTGTTTCTAATTAATTAAATATGTATTATAAATTTTTTCCATTGCAATGCTACTAAACTACCACTAGGGGTAGTGAAGTAGCATATTCAGAGCGACGGAAGTGAAGTTACTTTCACTTCCGAAGCTCAGACCGGCAGAGGGCTTAGCCATATTGACAGAGCAGCATGCTCCGTGGGGCGATCGTGGGGGTCCCAAAATAGAAATTTCGGTGCTGGCTATTGGCTCGATGTCGAGGCAATAGACCAGCACTGTTAAAGCTGTTTTTGCGATCGTTGATCGCGAAAACCGCTTCATTCACTGCAGGACGTGCCAGGCACGTCCTTTGTGGTTAAGGGAGATTCTCCCAGGACGTGCCTGGCACGTCCTTTGTCGGCAAGGGGTTAAGATTATGACAGAAGCAGAGTTGACTGATTGCATAATATAAAGGAAAATATGTAGAGGAAATTCTGGGTATACCAACAATAAAACAGAAAATCCTTGTGTCTGTCTTGAATGCTGAACTCTGAAATCATAAAATTTGCACAGCTTAATCATGCTGGAATTCCTAGTTCAACACAACTATTTTCAGTTCTCTACATTTCCTTTCCCATTTTAATTAAGTTTTTAGGTTAGGCAACATATAAACTGTGACGTTGATACATCCATCATCATCATCATCAACATCATCATTCATTATCCATCATCCATCATCTCATTTTGGCAATGCCACCCTTAGAACTTTTGAAACCTATAACATAAGCTCTTCAGGTTATAGATTAGAGGTTGAATTTCCTTTCTGTAACATCACTGATCAATGAATCATCAGCAATCGGAGTTAATGAACATTGGAGCAAATATTTTGAATCTCATTACAACACTAATCAGTTTTTCTGTTAAATATAAGGGAATATGAAATTTATATGTACAAGAATATAAATCTAGTAAAGCTGGTTTTCAATATACTAGACAGCTTGGGCAACATTTAACAAGTCCTCCAAAGTCTGTGATTAGTCAAAGGAAGAGTTAATTCTGTTGATAGATAAATAGAAACAATTAGCCGCCAGGATAAACCAGGGTACGGCCTTTCCAATCATAAAACATGGCATGATGCCAGCCTTCTTTTCCACGTTTATAAAACACAAGCAGAAAGCGTGAAAGGCGAAGGGTGCTATAGACTGGAAGCCGCAGCTCATAAAATCAAAGATCTTGTTAGAATTATATGGTCCATAAATCATAAAAAGGGATTAAAAGAATTTAGTGGTAAACAATTGATATGGGATCGACTAATTCCTTTTTGACTTAACTTAAAGAGGGGGGTGCGGTCTCCAACACAAAATTGCACCTAATGTTAACCTGGAGATTTTGGAGTACAATATGGAAGACTTGGATTTAAAAACATGGAAAAGCTCAGGGATGGTCGCAGTCAAGAACCTTTTAATAGATAATAAAATGAAGACATAGACTCAAGTAAAAAACGAATATGAGCTATCTAAACAGGAGTTACTGAAATATCTGAGAATAAAAAGCTTTTTAGGGCATCATTTGACTATAGGTGTTGTGGAGCCGGGGAGGAGATTATTACAACTGTTGGCACAAGGTAAGCAAAAAAAGGGTATGGCTAGATGCCTGGATTGTATTAAAAGGAAAGACAATATTAGTAACCTTGCGGTTTTAGCTAAGTGGGAAAAGGAGTTGGGAATCAATGTATCACCCGGGGGAATGGTATGAAGCCAGCAATAGATCAAAAAAAAAAAATGTGCATGACCTTACCCTTATTGAGACTCACTTTAAGGTGACAAACAAATGGTATATGGTGCCTACAAGGCTAAGTCATTTTCATTCCTCGCAATCAAGAAAATGTGGGGATGTACCACCGCAAAGGGTACTTACCTACATATCTGGTGGAGGTGTGAGTCAGTGAAATTTTTTGGAATGTGGTACAAAGATACATAGAAACTTGTGTTCATATCAGGCTGAAAAAAACCCTAGGGTCTTCCTCTTATACCTGGGCTGTACGTATGTGTTTTGTTATTCTAAATGTTGGTTTCTATAGGTATTTGGCACTTGGTCCTTTTTTAAACTAATAACGGGCTGGCAAATATATATATATATATATATATATATATATATATATATATATATATAAAGGAAAGTGAAACTTTAACATGAATAAACATGACACAATGATGTTTTAATGAAAGTTGGGACAATTTATTTGGGATCCAGTAGTACTGAGTGTCAAAAAAACATTAAAAAATGATGTTGATAGACTGCAGATGTATACTTTTTAGATATGTTTTTATTACTCCATTGTTTTCTGTGAAACGATTTATCCTAGTGAAAGATATAAAATCGTAAAATATTGAGAAATTAGGATAAATAAAGGAATGAAAGCAGAGGGAAGGAAGAACGAAAGGGAAAAAATATTCAATAATTTATTTAAACCCTGATGTGTCCTCAGTAGACTGCAGAACATGTAGAAAGTAGTCTTACTGGTTCATCAGTGGAAGGAATGTAGGATACACATCTGTTTATACACTATTATACGGATTAACATGCCTTTGACTTTTAGTCAACCCTTTTTGTCAATGAAAGCTTTAATTAGAAGAAAGCATTAGACGGTAATTGCCTCAGAGAACAGTAATTTATCTTATACGTGATACGTTTTAAGTTTAGAACAGGCTTGCATTATTTTGGAAATCGCAATCTTTTGTATATCAGTTTTACTGGAAACAGGTGACATGATACACATTTTGTTCTTAGTTTGAGTTTAAATATTTTAATCATATGCTCCCACTAACTAGTGTAGGACACCACCCAAGATCAGGAAAGCTGAGCTGCCCAATGTGCAATAGTAGAAAAAAATGGCTCAATATAGTTAGATCATTTGAGATGTATTTTCTTATAAGCAGTCTATTGCAAGTGTTTCATTCTACAACTATTCTATTTATTCCATACTATTAAGTAAGCCTTAAAACTGACTGAGCTTGATCTGAGTGTCACTTTAGTAAAACCTTACTAAAAGTGATTCTGAAGTCAAAATATTTGAATTTACTATTTGATAATCGTCTACCTACTGAACAAGATAGTGCCCAATGATATCAATATTATGGTATGGAGATACTTCGTAGAGTCACCAATTCACTTTGCAATGGACATGTCTTGCTTTAATAAAAGTTTAATAAATGTTAGTAAATCGCAAAGTTGTTTTTTTATTCCATTGTGAATCGAATTGGCGCAGCTCTGCTGTCAATCTGTCCTGTATAAAGATTAGTTAATTCATTCCTAAATATACTTGATGATGATTTTGAAGCAATACATGTAGACAACAGACTGAGCAACAGTGTGTAGTGTCAGTTGGCAATATGGTATTGGCATCTATAAAAAAAAAAAAAAGAGGAATTGACTTGCAATAGGATGATCTCATCTTGCCTCGTTACAAGTCAGTGTTAAGAACCTAATTTTTGCAGACAATTCTGAACACCAGTTCTAAAAAAAAAATAACATTTTCAGATGGGAAAAGTGCAGAGGAGGTCTTCAACATTATAAGGGCAATAAACGGTGTCTGTTATGAATAAAGACTAGAAAAGGTACATACACTAGAGAAATGGTGTCTTAGATGGGATATCATAACATTATATACACTGATCAACCACAACATTAGGAGCACTGACAGGTGTAGTGAATAACACTGAATCCAGTTATCATGGCACCTGTCAGTGGGTGGGCTATATTAGGCAACAAGTGAACATGTTCCTCAAAGTTGATGTGTTAGAAGCAGGAGAAATGGGCAAGTGTAACGATCTGAGCGACTTTTGACAAGGGTCAAATTGTCACAGCTAAATGACTGGGTCAGAGCATCTCTAAAACAGTGGTCCAAGGAAGGAAAAGTGATGAACCCACGACAAGGTCATGGGCATTCAAGGCTCCTTGATGCCCGTTTGGGAGCGAAGAGTGGTAAGTATGGTCTGATCCAACAGCTCTGACAAGCTCAAATTGCTGAAATAGTTAATGCTGGTTCTGGTGGAAAGGTGTCTGAACACACAGTGCATTGCAGTTTGTTGCATAGACGCACAGCACCCCTGGTGCCCATACTGACCTATGTCCACTGCCGAAAGTGGGCATCAGAACTAGTTCACAGAGCAATGGAAGAAGGTGGCCTGGTGTGATAAATCATGTTTCCTTTTATATCACATGGATGGGCTTCTTTTATAGCAACAGGAGGAACAAAGATATGGAGAGTGTTGAACTCCAACCCCAAACTATATATTAATTGTGTTTACTTTTTGCTTTCTAAGGTGTACATATTCTAATCATCTGGTCATGGACCTGTACTAGGAGTACAGTTATCCACCATATTACCATAGCTCAATGATTAATTGGGTATACTTTGTCATATGTCCCCTAACATGCAGATGGCTGAGATATGCAATCACTGTAGTAACATGGGTTTGTAGGTTTATGTATAGGTTTATGGTTAAATGTTTTTGCAGATTTATTTAATATAATGAGAAGGGTAATTAAAGTATGTGTGGATGAAAATAAAAGAAATCCTTATCAATGGAGAGGTGTGGTTAGGTACATCGGTAAAGGGATTACATTGATTTAATGGGAATCCAAGGAATTAAATCAAGAATACCAAACTTGTTTCTGAGTTAATAAATACCATGTAATTAAAGTATTAATATATTGAATCACTAGTATTGCTCACCTAATAAATCATAGCACAGTGCAACTGTTTTTAACCCTCTGAGTTCTGACAAAATATATAGTGCTATGTAGCTAAAGCCATGATTTCTATGTGATCTCTTAATCTGCCACAAGTACACAAAAATATCACAATCATTCACTCCTGTCGGTTGTGAACATGCTACACAAGTTTGTGCTGTTTATTGCTTTAAGGCATTAACTACTTAAAATCCGTTACTTACCTCCAAACATTTCAAAATGAGAGGGACACTTTTGTTTTGGAAGGGTGGCCGAAGGTATGACTATGGGAGGGACATTGCTGGGAAGTTTTAAGTGACCAATTGATAGTTATTTATGTAATTTAGCAAGTCAGTGAGAATAAATATACTGTATTTTATTTGCAAAAAACAACTAATACAGCATTATTAACTAATTTACCGCTGTGGAGTTCTATGCTTCACAAATTCTTTGCTTCTAGAAAAGAGGGATAATAGGGTAGACAAGAGGTACAGAGAAATTTGTGTCAAAAATAGGGACTGTCCCTCAAAATAGGGACACTTGGGAGCTATGCATGCACCATAAGTGTCACACTTAAGGTGCATGCAGTCTGGATTCAGGCTCTTCCTGACCAGTGACAATATTAATGGGGGTTCAAGCAGCGTAACATGAAGTGCAGCGCCATGGGAAACAGCACAAGTATAGCCAGTTACAGTCTTGTTAACTCTATCTATCCATCCTCCATGAACTAATCCTGTGTCACATGATTAACAAAAAGGCAGGTGATTGATCACCCTACAAGAAAAATATTACAAATGTCTATTACGTTAGTAGAGGAACAATATTAAATTGTATTATTTCTTCAAATACAAACTATAACATTTCTAGCATTCAACAAACAGGAAGTATCCAGCCAATGCATTATTAATTTAAAAACAATCCTCTTGAATAAAAAGGTGCAGTCTTTTATTCTAGAATGTGGAAACTTGTGTTAACTAATTCATGCATGCCGAATGATTTAGAGTTTTTAACTATGCACAGAAGACATTGCTTCTCCACACAATTACTTTTTTTTAGAAACAATAGAACTCCATAGCATTTCCAGAAAGATGACACCAGAAAGTACCAGAACTACCTAATACTTCAGGTTATGGGACATTAACAAGCTGTGGATCTCTGGCCAAATTTATATTTGGTTTTGGACTGTATCATCCACAAAGGAGGAACCTACAACTGCCGCTTTCACTGAACAGACCTAAACAGATTATGAGGCACGATAAACAAATTTGTATTGATTTTAGAGTTCAACATGTTGTTTTCACAAGAAAATAATAAACTTTTATGTGGGGAGTGTTAACACAGTATTGTTACAAATAACTGCTGTGTTGGTGAAATAATATCATTGTATTGCATTTTCAGACTGCACAGTAACACTAAACCAAACACTGCTGATTGTGACATATAAATAAATCTAGTGGCTGTGACCCTAAAGTCCTGAATTTTACTGGGATAGTCCTATTTTTTGGGTCATGTCCCATCAAATTACGGTCTGTCCTGGCATAAATATTGTCTATGCACAGTGCTGTGTACTGTGCACAAGCAGCATTGTGTTTAAACTATATATGTGTGACACACAGTCTAAATCAGGGGTCCTCAAACTTTTTAAACGGGGCCAGTTCACTGTCCCTCAGACCGTTGAAGGGCCGGACTATAGTAAAAACAAAAACTATGAACAAATTCCTATGCACACTGCATATATCTTATTTTGAAGTGAAGAAACAAAACGGGAACAAATACAATATTTAAAATGAAGTAAAGTTAAATCAACAAACTTACCAGTATTTCAATGGGAATAGTGTGCCAGTCAGAGCCCAGTAATATTATGCCAGTAAGATGCCCAGGAATATTATGCCAGTCAGATGCCCAGCAATATTATGCCAGTCAGATGCCCAGGAATATTATGCCAGTCAGATGCCCAGGAATATTATGCCAGTCAGATGCCCAGGAATATTATGCCAGTCAGATGCCCAGGAATATTTTGCCAGTCAGATGCCCAGGAATATTTTGCCAGCCAGATGCCCAGGAATATTATGCCAGTCAGAGCCCAGGAATATTTTGCCATTCAGATGCCCAGGAATATTTTGCCATTCAGATGCCCAGGAATATTTTGCCATTCAGATGCCCAGGAATATTTTGCCAGTCAGATGCCCAGGAATATTTTGCCAGTCAGATGCCCAGGAATATTATGCCAGTCAGAGCCCAGGAATATTTTGCCAGTCAGATGCCCAGGAATATTATGCCAGTCAGAGCCCAAGAATATTTTGCCAGTCAGACGCCCAGGAATATTTTGCCAGTCAGATGCCCAGGAATATTATGCCAGTCAGATGCCCGGGAATATTATGCCAGTCAGATGCCCGGGAATATTATGCCAGTCAGATGCCCGGGAATATTATGCCAGTCAGAGCCGAGGAATATTATGCCAGTCAGATGCCCAGGAATATTATGCCAGACAGATGCCCAGGAATATCATGCCAGTCAGATGCCCAGCAATATTATGCCGGTCAGATGCCCAGGAATATTATGCCAGTCAGATGCCCAGGAATAGTATGCCAGTCAGATGCCCAGGAATAGTATGCCAGTCAGATGCCCAGGAATATTATGCCAGTCAGATGCCCAGGAATAGTATGCCAGTCAGATGCCCAGGAATATTTTGCCAGTCAGAGCCCAGGAATATTATGCCAGTCAGATGCCCAGGAATATTATGCCAGTCAGATGCCCAGTAATATGCCAGTCAGAGCCCAGGAATATTTTGCCATTCAGATGCCCAGTAATATTATGCCAGTCAGAGCCCAGGAATATTGTGCCAGTCAGATGCCCAGGAATAGTGTGCCATTCTAGTGCTCGTTATACCTCCCTCCTACCCTTCCCCATCACTTACCTCCAGCTGCTGTGTCCCCGGCCGGACATCTCGGACAGTGTCCTCCTGTAACGTCACATCTGGTTGCGGTGATTTTTTTCCCGCTGCGGCTGCCAGAAAAAAAAAAAAAAGGTAAACAGCGCGAAGGGGGGGGTGGGGTGTGGGGTTGCCTGCAGTGGATAAATGTCCTCGGTGGGCCGCATGTGGCAGAACCGGCACTTTGCTGCTCCATGCAGTGGTTTTTCCCCCATTTTTTTTCCTGTGTCCGTGGGAGTTTGATAGAAGGAGGTCTCAGCCAATCAGGTGAGACCTCTCAACTCTCCTGGCCGGCTGAGAGTTCAGAAGCCTCCCGTGATTGGTTCAGTCCCTCATTCAAGGAGCTCAAAGCAAGAGATGCCTGGACCAGGTAAGTAAAAATTGACAGAGTGTGTGTATGTCTGTGTGAGTGAGAGTGTGTGTGTGTGTGTCAGTGTGAGTGACAAAATGTCTATGTATGGGTGTGAGTGAGTGTGTGGATAAAGGGGTTAACGCCTCTGATATTGCCTATATCTGTCTAGCCACCAAAGGGGTTAACCCCTCTGACACTGCCTATATCTGTCTAGCCACCCAAGGGGTTAACCCCTCATACACTGCTTATATCTGTCTAGCCACCCAAGGGGTTAACTCCTCTGATACTGCCGATATCTGTCTAGCCACCCAAGGGGTTAACTCCTCTGACAATGCCTATATCTGTCTAGCCACCCAGGGGGTTAACTCCGCTGACTGCCAATATCTTTCTGGATTTTGTTATAGGTCACTGGTCACATTATGTTTTAGGGAATTGCACAGGGTTTTATCTTAATAATGTTTTACCATTACTTTCTTTTCACCTTATGGGTGAGCTCTTTGACAACATTATTTTATTTTCTATATAAGAAGTGCTTTAGTGGGCATATAAAAATATTTATTTTTTAAAAGCTCACCCACGAGGTGAAAAGAAAGAAATGGTAAAACAAACAATATTATGAAAATAGCCTGTGCAATATCCGAAAAGATAATATGTGGCCACTGACTTATAACATGACTTGCTCAAACATTTAGGGTACACATTTTAATCATGGCCTACCAATACTCTGGTATTTTCGTGGAATTTTGTATATAAAAAGGTGTTCTTGCTTTAAATGATCACGACATGATGTGGCATCACATAACTCTGGCTGTTTTGGACTCCACCCATTTTTTGGCTGGACCAGCACATTCAATGCTGGCAAGAATGTAACGTTTCTAGCAGTAAATAGTGAATATACTCTTGTCCTTATTACTGATAATAGATAAAAGCCCATTGAAGAAGTAACGCTAAAATACATCAAACCAGCCACATTTTACTTTACCATGTTGATTTTTAGAATGTATGTATAAGTCACATGTGAGCAGAAGGCATTCAATTAATCAATTGAACTCCTTTTGGTCAAATATGACCAGTTGTGACTCTAACCATAAAGGTAAGGGTAGATATGACTATACAGCCATCAGACATTTGGCTAGCACCCAGAATTCTGTAGTATAAGAAATGGAAAAGATGTGATGGAACTGACTCATGATTGAAAATGCCCACATTGTCCAAGGAAAAATTATAATTTTTTATTTACTCCTATTTTAACCCTTGGGGATTTTTTATATGTGAGTTTAACTGTGATTTCTCTCTTTCTAATTTAGTGTACTTATAAAAACTACTGTGTTTTTTTTTTAGACATGTGTGTCTTTCTTTTGATGCTATATTTATCTTTGCAAAAAATTGGTCACCGCACTTGTTTGCATTCATGATGTGTAATATACGTCACATGTCCTTAAGGGATCAAATATACTAAATAGAAATAAGAATGATTAACACAAGGAATATGTATAGGCAGTTTTCAACCTGGCTTGTGTTTTTTTTTTTTAGTACAGGTGTGACCTTGTAACTCTTTACCACGGCTAAATAATCATTTTATTTATGTTTTAGTCCTGGAGGGCAAGGGGCATTTCGGCAGCCCTCGAGATATTGGGGATGGAGGGGAAGGTGACTCTTAGGACAGCTCCCAGCCTCAGGATATTGTGTAGTGCCGCAGGGCATATGGGCAAGCCCCACATTTGTGAAACCCCCAACCCTAGGATATTGTGGGAGCTGGGGGCATTACTCACTGCTGAAGAGCGTGCAATAAATAAAAATGTCTTTACATTGGATTAACGGCATCACTGCATCAGGCCTGTTGTCTAAACAACTTTTTCCCAAGGTTATTTTTCAGAGGTATGTAGGAGAAGCTTAAAACAAGGGTGTGGGGTGTTTCTTTAAAACACAATTACGGTTTATCTGGAATATCCTCCTCGAATGGAATGTCTTTATCTCCAAGTCCCCACACTGGTTTAGCAGGTTTCTATTTGCCAGTGTGAGTGCCCTTATTGTAGGGAAAAGAAAACATAGAGTTCTATTTACGAAGGAAAACATTCTCACAAGGAAAAACACCATGAAATGTTGCAGCCATTCAGATTTAGCGTAGAAACGGGGTAAAAGGTTTCTGGGACACAGATGTGCCCACCAGGCACTGCTAGTCATATGCACACCACCAGTAAATATGTGCAAGCCACCAGTAAATATGTGCAAACCACCAGTAAATATGTGCAAGCCACCAGTAAATATGTGCAAGCCACCAGTAAATATGTGCAAGCCACCAGTAAATATGTGCAAGCCACCAGTAAATATGTGCAAACCACCAGTAAATATGTGCAAGCCACCAGTAAATATGTGCAAGCCACCAGTAAATATGTGCAAGCCACCAGTAAATATGTGCAAGCCACCAGTAAATATGTGCAAGCCACCAGTAAATATCAGTATCACATATTGATTGTTTGTTTTGTGAGCTGCATATAAACATGGTTAATTCGGTGTTCAAATGTGTCACTTCACATGTTCCTGGACTAAAACTACCATAATTCTGTGCAACTCTTTAAGGGTTTATGTATAAAAACTCCCACACTCCAAAGAGTCTGGAGTTTATAAAATAAAAAAAAAAAAGGCCCAATCGCCATTTGGTATGACTAACAGTAATTGTGTTTTTTTAAAACTGCCCACACTTTGCAGTGTGGAAGAGAAAGATCTCAATCAAACACTGTTTTGCGTAGGTTCCCTAAGACAAATGATGTGTTTTTTTATCACTTAATTTTTTTTTATACATTGGCTTCGCTGGCTCAACGAGTGCCGACACAACCTAAATCTATGAATTTGGTGTAGGTAACACAGACTCACGAAATTAGTCTGGAGTCTGCTTTAACAATAGCACACAAGATGATTGCGTCAGCATTTGGCGCAATCTGTGTGTGCACCGTGTTTATATATAACCCCTTAGTTTAGTGCATGATGGAAAACATGGTAATTTCTCTTCTAGTCAGAGTACAAGCTCACCTTACAGCCTTAAAGCATTATGTGCCTGTCACGGTACCCACTGTGACTCTTACCCCTGGCGGGCACAGGGGGCCAGCCTTCTGCCTAGAGACTATGGAACTTGTCCGTGTTAGAAGCCAAAAGCTCCTAGAAGAGCTGTAATCACTGGCCGCTAAACAGACTGCCCTTAACAGGTAGATATTCTGGCACCAAATTAAATTGTTTTCTATTGTGTTTAAATGTCATTGTTCCATCTATTTTTATCTGATCTTGGAATGTATGAATACTGTTTGTGTGTTACTAAATAAACTGTGCTCATTTTGTTTAACCTAACAAGACCGGTCTCATCGTTATGTTGGGGGAATACTGAGTGGGGCTGACAGTGATTGTAGTCTGTTTGAGAGACTTTATGCCTGACCGTGACCTGAGGAGGAATCTTGTGGATTCTACAATGGGCAATAGACATAATAGCTCTTGGCGTCCCGTTACAGCGCCTTTGACCGTTCGTGAAAAATACATGAGAAATGCTGGATTCTAAAGCAAGTTTAAAGTAAAGTTGTATTGCATGTGACAATGATAAATGTGTTTAGATTTTTTCCCAGAATGTCAATAGAATAATAGATTTAAAAAGCTGTTAACATACAGGTTAATCCTATCCTCTATAGATTAGACTTCTATTCTAACAAAGATAAATGGTGAATCCTTAAAGATAGCAAGGCTTAAACAACATGTCCTGCCTCTCCAGAGTAAATCAGGAGTGTATCTTTATAGATGCACAAGGCTGTGTCTCACAGGAGGCTGGCGTATTCTGTCTGCAGTGTGCGGAGGTCTGTCTCTACTATTTCAGAGAGAGACCCTCGTTTTTGCATGGGATCAGCAGAAGGGACCTACTTAACAAAGCATGGCAGCTGGCAGACAGATGATGAACTTGCATGTACTGTCAAAGTGCATACCAGTTTATCCTCACACTAGGGGGGAACACCTTTTTCACTTGTAACACAAGTGACAAATAGGGTTTAGTTGTCCTTTAAACTTGCTCCATATACTAGCGATGTCATCCTTATGACTGATCTGCAGTATCACTGCTATATACCATAGAACAGTGATAGTGATTTTTTGGGGGGCCCACGTGCCCAATTTTCTGAATGAAGACAACTTGCAGACCTCAAAGTGCCACTTCGTTAAAACAAACATTATTATATGCTCCCCCTGTGAGCTATACACTATAAATCTTATATAAAGAAGTTTTACACTCCCCTGAACCCAGATTTGCACTCACATGACTTACCCCAGCACTCATTTTGCAATCAGGATGTGCTCCGGCACCCACTTTGCAATCAGGACTTACCTCAGCATCCAGATTTGCACTCACAAGGAGCCAGCAGCCAGATTTACACTCAGCACTTGCTCCAGCACCCACTTTGCTCTCAGGACTTACACCAGCCCCCAATTTATCCTCATGACATCCCAACACCCAATTTGCAAGAACAGGCAGCAGTGGCCATATTTGCACTTAGAACTTAACCCAGTGGCCAGATTTGTGCTCAGGATTTACACAGCATCCAGTTTACATGCTCCAGCACCCTGCCCATGCCACGTTTTACACTGAGCTCCAGGATGGCACCTGGCTCTCAGATCATTCAATAATGTGGTGAAACTGCATGCAGCCACACACCTGTGACATTGGCTCTCCAGGCCACCCACTCATGTTGTCAGCAACCTGGCCACGTGCCACAACAGAAGGCTTGGCTTGCCATAGGTTCGCCATAACTACCATAGAGCACACAACTATAACAAAAAAAATGATGTTTGTTTGAAAAGTTGCATTAAGTGTTGATGACACTTATTGCAATCTTTCAATTAGCCAGAAGTATATTTCTGTTACAGTAATTACAATGCAGTAATGAAAGTCTGTTTTTCATTAAAAACACCAGTAAGGGAAATGATGTTCTTTTGTCATTTCAAATGCAAGAATTGTTGGGAAATCCCCTTCATCGTAAAGTGCAACTTCAAGTGCAATGTGGGTTTATTTTATAGCCCTTGTCTGCATTTCTCTATGGCAAGGATTCCTTGATAAAAGTGTCTGGGAAGGCCTCAATTACCAGTAAAATGTTATTGTTGTGGGTCTCTATGCTATCATTTACCTGGAATGATTGGTGCCTGTCTAGCAGACACATTTCTTATTATTGGGAAATCTGCTGCACCAGCAGAGCTATGATAATGAATATGATATGTGTGTTTTTCGAGCCATTTCAAGATATGCTATTACACAACTTGAAGCTACTGTTAAGAACACATCCAGTACAGCAGAGACATCCTGTTATGTGGTTTGTAATATTTAAACCTCCAGTTTTAACTCAGTAAGTGACATATTAAATGTGTCATGACCTAATTTACAAGCTACAGTTAGTCATACAGCTTTACTGTTCCAGTCCTGAATGCTAGCAGCAACAAGTATAAATGCTACCCAGGAGCCGTTATCACAGTGTGGGAGCAGGTGATACCATCCGAGCAACTGGATCAGCGAGTCATAGGTGACACAGGGAAGTTTGACAGTTTATCCACAGTAGCAAGACTCTCCGGGATAAGTGGAGACACAGCAAGCCACCAGGTCCAAGCTTGAATGCCCTCTGCTTCTCAGTGCTCCGTCCCAGATTTGTTGATCTTGGTTAGTGATATTTTTGTGTCGGTGTTGGTCATGAAAACCAATGTGACACAGTGTAATGGCATTCAAAGTGCACCCTTGCTGCTTTTTCCAATCTTCTGTGGGCATCCAACAGTGCGGAGCAGTGCATTCTGGTTTGCAAGTAAACATACTGGCAATTCTCAGACAGTCAAAACTGGAGGCTGGTCATATCTACTATGCCGTAGTCATATCTCATAGGTAGTGATGTCGCGAACATAAAATTTTCCGTTCGCGAACGGCGACCGCAAATTTCCGCAAATGTTTGTGAACGGGCGAACCCCGCGAACCGCCATAGACTTCAATGGGCAGGCGAATTTAAAAACGCACAGGGACTCTTTCTGGCCACAATAGTGATGGAAAAGTTGTTTCAAGGGGACTAACATCTGGACTGTGGCATGCCAGAGGGGGATCCATGGCAAAATTTGTAATGAATGTAATAGTAGTACTATTGGCTTTCACTACACGGAGACAGAGTCTCCATTCATAAATTTATGAATGGAGACTCCGTCTCCGTGTAGTGAAAGCCAATAGTACTACGATTACATGCATTACAAATGCCGACAGCCTATAAACCGAACGTTCGGTTTATAGGCTGTCGGCTTATGGAATACATGTAATCCTATTGCTATTCTATAAACCGAACATTCAGTTTATAGAATAGCAATAGGATTACATGTATTCCATAAGCCGACAGCCTAGAAACCGAACGTTCAGTTTATAGACTTTCGGCATTTGTAATAGTACTATTGGCTTTCACTACACGGAGACAGAGTCTCCATTCATAAATATATGAATGGAGACTCTGTCTCCGTGTAGTGAAAGCCAATAGTAAACGTTTGCTTCAGGGTACAGGGTAGAGGGTCAGCTCAAAGTTTACTCAATGATAAAGAATAGGGGGCGGACCAAACATCGCAATTGTTCGCCCGCCGCAGCGAACACGAACACGCGATGTTCGCCGGGAACTATTCGCCTGCGAACTATTCGCGACATCTCTACTCATAGGCAATTGACACATTCCATGTTCCTTCCTTTTGCGTTTTGAAAGAGACATTAACTGGTGGATATTAAAGAAACATCTATGAAACTGGTGACCATAATTTTTGTCCCATTGCCCCCTCCTCTCTCAGATGACACAGACATTGTCATCCATGCCATATTATTGTTATATAAAAGATAGGAGTTAACCCAGTGCCATAGTCAGTACACCAGCAGCAACCTAATAAGTGTGTTCCATGATTACACACACAAAGCTGTTACAGAAACAAATTTGAACAGATGCATTAGTGAATGAACTGTATCCAGAAATTACCACCTTGTGGTGAATGGTGTAGTGGTGACAATATGATGAATACCTTTGTGTTTCAAGGGGCAAAGGGATGGAGAATTGCCCCCTAGAGGTAATGCACTCACAGATTTCCAAAGGGTTTTAAGCTGTACAGGTTGTCTCGGGTTCTCTTATCATTTTCAGACTCTCACACATGCAAGAAAATATGGTAAATGGTTCCATGTTATTAGTATAAATATAAAAGTATTTAATAGATAAAATATCTGCGTACATATAAAATTATAATCGCTGGTAATTATTAATGATGGGCGTAACACAATCACGAACAAGCGTCCTTTATATAAACATGAAATCCGGACAGTAAAGTTGCGGCAGAGAAGAGTGTCCACCACAGTAGGCATTTCGCCTCTTAGCAGACGCCAAGTCAAAGCCCTGTAACATGTGAAACACGTAGCGTGGTTAGGACACTCTTCTCTGCCGCAACCTTCCTGTCCGGATTTCATGTTTATGTAAAGGACACTTGTTCGTGACTCTCTCCTCCATGCCATTCATCTGTGTTTGACTCCCCCCTTTCTCCTCACCTCTATGTATCTTCTCTTTTGTCTCTCCCCCATGTTTTCATGCGCTTTAAAAAAAACTTGTGGCTGGCTGCTGTCGGGGTACATGTATCCCGGCTGTCGGGCAGCAGCTGCCCCCCCACAAACCCGATGCCTTAGGTGAACGCCTACTTTGCCAATTGTTAGCGCCGGCCCTGGTTTTGTCTATTTACTTACTCATGTCTAATATCCTTCACTTGGTGCACTTTGTACCGCCCATCCTAACCTAAGAAAAAACTATTGCTACAGATGAACATCCTGATTTACCAAGTTTAATCTACTCAATATCCTACCCTCACACAAGGCTCATTTCTCTCCTGACATTACTTTCCTCTGCTTTTTAAGAGTAGGTCTTTAGCACAGTGCATTTTGGCTTTTTCTAACCAATGGCTTTTTCATACAGTATGTGTCAATTTGTAATATTTATTTTTGTATGGACCTTATTTAAGTTTGAAGGGAACTATCATATATTTATCATTTAAGTGCTGGAGGTTGTGAATAATATACCACATACTGTGTTATAGTTACTACATAATGTTTATTTACCTACTGTTTTTTTGCTTATGTAGCTACTGTTCACACCTGCTACTAAGGGGAGCTGGTTTCTAAAAGTTGAATTGCAGGTTTCACCTCAACTCACCTGCACAATTAAAAGACCATTGATCAATATATTGGATTTTGCCACTACGTATGGCTGGAAACAGGGGAGGGCTGGCATCTTTTGACCAGGGGAGGC